>JACXGK010000155.1:95682-148071 GCA_016801125.1 Novumbra hubbsi | reverse complement strand
TTAGTACTACGTTGTTTGTACTGGCAGCGAGCCGGCGGAACTGGGGTGCTTATGTAGGGCACTGATAGGGGTGATGGGGAACAGGTGTGTGTGGTTGACGTAGGTGCTTAGTGACTGGTGCGTGCAGACGCACCACATGGCCAGCAGAGGGCGTGCTGGGACCAGAGCTGGGGACAGAGTCAGGGCGGAACCCTGACAATATACTGCATAAGATGGTACAACTATGATCACACATCAATTATGAAGTCCAACCTAACCTACTGCATCACTGCCTCGAAAGGGTCTTCCTGCTGCAGAGGTAAAATTGTTAAGAATTGGAAGGTTGGCAGAAAGGGTCATCGGCTGTCACCTTTCAGCTAGAAAGCTGGCAGGCCAAATCATTGATGACTATTCAAATGTTTCCCAAATCCGCACAAGGGCAGGGCCGAAAATCTTGCCACCAGAGCAGTTTATTTTCCTGTTGCCTACAGTAATCGCCTATCTGCCCTACAGATAGGCAGATAGGCGAATCACATCAAGCCCCCGCCTTCTTTTTTTTTACTTTTAACATTTTAAAGCTGATTAAACTTCTGCACAACACTGCACCCACATCTGCTTCCTACATCAAACCCCTCACCCCTTATTTGCTTGAACTTAAATGTATGCATTTAAGACTGTGGAAATCCCTGTATCTGTCTCTCACTACCAGCACCACTTGAAAAGGTCCAATTCCGACTGTAAATGGGCGCAGTCTGGGTTATTTGCATTTGCTGCAGCCAGCCTATTGCCTTAACCACAGCTTGGGGGAATGTGAAAATAAAGCCACTGTGCTGAGTCAATGTAAAGAGGCCCCAGAGAGTCCAATGTGATAAGACATTTTCTGTGATATTGATGAAAGGATGTTAACGTTTAGGGAAAGCCACCTATTCAAATGAATGTGGGAGATGACCACGACTATATGCTAAAAGGTCAATAGTCCTGCTGCTATCACCACTTTGAGCATATGCCTTACTGCTTCATATTTTGTCATGTCTTCACACAGCGAACATACATAATGGTGTCTAGAAAATCAAAGCTAAAACGTCTGTCCCTTTTGAAAAGCTCAAGCTTTACATTACAGAACATTCTCATTAGTGAACGCAACCCAGTAAAGGGTATCTGACCAATTGCAAACATGTTGCATCACTAAATACCCATCCTGTTCTGCAAAAGTCTACTTTCAAAAGATAAATCTGTTCAGAATGAGACAGAATTTGTACACTAAAGCACAAAAAAATTTGCCCAGCAAAATCACCTGGTTAAATGGCTTAGCAAATGTGTTCCAGCATGCTTTGCCAAAACTGGCTTGAGGGGTTAATCGAGGAACAGGACAGCGAGTCAAATTGGACCCTCAAATCTGGCTGCAGGCTAGTGTGAGAATTGCTGATAAGAATGCGTTCAAGTTAAGGCTGCCAAAAGTCCATTGATAGAGTGGTTGTGAGGTGTCTCTGTGTCTTCTGGGTTCTGCTTTTTGATTTCAGTAATGGCCCCAAGTCACACAATTACTGTGCCGAAATGAATGCTAAATGAGCTTCCCTCACATGGGAAGGCATAAGCCAACAGCCATCCAAGCTAACAGCTGTTGGGTGTCCCTGTGCGTAAGCTAGCTTCTGAAAAGCTCTGACAGCAGTGCGGGGATCACTGTGGTTAAGTTGGGCCCGGCTTTGCCTCAGGAGTGCTTAAAATTTTTCAGCTGAAAATACAGAGAGTACATAATAACACGTTGAGAAGCTTTCAGACTGGGTACCTTGACAGAAAAAAGTCTAATAGAGAAAGTCACGGAACCGATGCCTTAAGTTTAAAATAATAGTTAGAGGCTACAGATGAGTTCACCTTTAACCAGCGCAATGATATGTAACAGAATCGTGACCTTTTTCAGTTTATAGACAACATTACGGTTGCTAGACCAGACCATCCGTGCAGGCTAAACAACTGACTGGTGTCCTAATGGTTCACGTAATAAGTATATTTTTGTTGACTCAAAGGGCAAGAACTACTCAGAGTAATTAAGACAGAAGCAGTGCATATGATGAGCATGGGGCTGCACTTAAATCCCCCAGTGCAAAAACCAAGAGGAACCCACGCGAGCCTCTGAGGACCGCTGTGTCGACGTGACTAATTATCGGTCCCTGGCAAATGATTCATTAAAGAAGTTGCGGTATTGCCTGTTGATGAATTGAGTCAAAGCAGAACACAAATTGCCCGTGTTGTTAAGGTAGGACATGATAGTGATGAGCCCTGAGGGGGAAGAATCAAAAGAGAGATACGGGGAAACAGGAAAGACCCTATAGTTTTGTAGTTATTATGAAGCTGTCTGTCACTCTGACGACACATACTTTTTTCACACAAGCAGAGAAATAGAAACGGCTTGCAGACACATTTGGACTCCAACCCAAACATTGGCAGTGCATATTGTTCATCCATCGCCCAGGGCTAGAGGAAGAAGGGCCGCTGAGGCATTCTGCCATTAATTGGCCTTTTTATTGTCTCAGCTTCAAGACAGTGTGACGCGTTCATGTTCTATTATCGCTCTGTGTGTTTGTGTTCAGGAGGCTTTTGAATCCGCTGGTATAAGACAAAAGTAAATCATAGTAAAAAGCCTGTTTTTTTGAGTGCTTGATGAGAGGTTGGTTTGTGGTTGCGGCGCTACACACACACACACTTCATCAACGTAAAACTTTTCCTCACAAATTTTGGGACCTGCAAACTAATAAATACAGTGTTAGCATTTTTCATTTGGAAAGGGGGGTGACTAACATAGGTCCTACAACTAAAAATCTTAATGTTTAATGAGGCTTGTTGTTACCAAAACTCAATATGATAGCTTACTGAGAATGAAGGAAAAAAGGCAAACACTTCAATGAGTAAGGTGTTCAGAAGCAGCACAGATCAGTGTATTAAAGATTAAAGTGAATTTCCTGATCTTCAAATCTTCCAAGCCTGGTGGGAAAAGCAGTGGTAAGACCAGGCTGTAAATACTAACTGAAAACCAAATTGATAGATGAAAACTAGTTGAATTAGATGAATAAATTAAATGAGTAAGTACACTGCCTAAAAGAAAGGGAACACTTAATACCAAACGATTGTGGGTTGGATTTGAAAGTATACAATTGAAATCACAGGCTCTTCCAACTTGCATTGAATTAATCACAGAAACACATAATGTGACTCAGTAGTGTAAAACCCCACATGCCTGTATGTACTCCCGACTATGTCTGTGAATGCTTTTGATAAGATGGTGTCCAGGGGGATCTCCTCCCAGACACGGACCAGGGCATCAGTGAGCTCCTGGACAGTCTGTGGTGCTACTTGGCAGCAACGGATGGGCCGATACATGTGCCGATACATACATCGGTTTTTAATTGGGTACATCGGTTTTTAATTGGATTCAGGTCTGGGAAACGTAAGGGCAACAATGGCATCAATGCCTTCGTCATCCAACCACTGCATACACACTTTGGCCACATGAGGCCGGGCATTGTCCTGCACCCGGAGGAACCCAGGGACCCCTGGAGGACTATGCAACCCTCCAAGGATATGCCTCCCCAGATCATCACTGACCCACTTCCGAATTGGTCCTGCTGGATGATGCAGGCAGCATAACGTTCTCTGCGGTGTGTCCAGTTCTGCCAATGTTCTGCCAATGCTGGTGTTATCTGGCCAATGCCAATGAAGCTGCATGGTGCTTTGCTGTGAGCACAGATCCCACTAGAGGACGTCAAACCCTCATGCCACCCGCAAGGAGTCGGTTTCTGCCAGTTTAGTCAGAAAAATGAACACTAATAGCCTGGAGGTCATTTTGTAGGGCACTGGCAGTGGTCCTCCTGTTCTTTCTGGCACAAAGGAAATACCGGTCCTGCTGCTGAGTTGATGTCCTTCTAAGGTTTCCACAAGATGTTGAAATGTTCAGACAAAAGAGCATTTGTGAGGTCAGTCACTGATGCTGGACGAGAAGGCCTGTCTTGCAATCGTTGTTCCTATTCCTATTCATCACTAAGGTGATCTATGGGGTTGAGGTCAGGGCTCTATACAGGACACATGAGTTTCTACACACCAACCTTTTCAAACTATGTCTTTATTGACTCCACTTTGTGCACAGGGGCACAGTTATGCTGCAACAGGAAGTGGCCTTTGCCGAACAGTCGCCACAAAGTGGAAGCGTTCCAATGGTCCAACATGTCTTTGTATTTGTAGCATTAAAATGACTCTTCACTGGATCTTAGGGGACAGGCCCACATCCTGAAATACAGCCCCAGAACATTATCTCTTCTCCACCAAACTTTACAGTAAGCACTATGCATTCTGGATTGTTGTGTTCTCCTGGTATTTAATGTCTATTTGCTGGATTTTAAGCATTTGTGAAAAATGGGTGCTGAAACACCTCAACTCAATTAGTAGGGCTGTTTACATACCTTTGGCTATATAGTGTATATCTATCTATATTTATAAAAACAAACATGGTCCTTCCATTTTGCCTATTGTTTTAAATATTAGCAGTTGGCCATATGCAGTCAGTTCATAATGCAATTAGCAAGTCTCATTAATTATAAGGCAATGATTTATCATTATTCAAATGTTTTGCAGAGCACTCAGGAGATGAGGCAGAAGGAGAATTTTAACTCTTTTGCTACAGAATACACTAACAACCATGGGCACTAAAACACAATAACCAAAATCAGTCAGTGTGTGACAGCATAGTTTATTGTATGTATTGTCCTTGCATAGTCCACACCATAGGGAAACAATTGTAGTGTCCTTGCATAGTCTGTGCCACGGGGAAGCTATTGTAGTGTCCTCTCATAGTCTACACCAAGGGGAAACTATTGAAGTGTCCTCGCATAGTCTACACCGTAGGGAAGCTATTGTAGTGTCCTCTCATCGTATACACCAAGGGGGAACTATTGAAGTGTCCTCGCATATTTTACACCAAGGGGGAACTATTGAAGTGTCCTCGCATATTTTACACCATGGGGAAGCAATTATAGTGTCCTCGCATAGTCTACGCCATGGGGAAGCTATTGTAGTGTCCTCGCATATTCTATGCCATTGGGAAGCTATTGTAGTGTCCTCGCACAGTCTACGCCCTGGGGAAGCTATTGCAGTGTCCTCGCATATTCTAAGCCATGGGGAAGCTATTGTAGTGTCCTCGCATAGTCTACGCCATGGGGAAGCTATTGTAGTGTCCTCGCTTATTCTATGCCATGGGGAAGCAATTGTAGTGTCCTCGCACAGTCTACGCCATGGGGAAGCTATTGTAGTGTCCTCGCATATTCTAAGCCATAGGGAAGCTATTGTAGTGTCCTCGCATAGTCTACGCCATGGGGATGCTATTGTTGTGCTCATGAGGTAGGGAAAGCAGTGAATTCCAGAGGGACACCGTACTGAAAAACTAAGTAGCAGTCACACACATTCACAAACTAACTGACACACAAACACACAAACCAAATAACACAAACAGACACACAAACACACACAGCCTGTTAAACCCAGCCTTGGTGAGTATTTGACAAATACAATGTGGAACTACTTATCCACCCTATCAGCACCCCCATTCTGAAATCAATAGCTAGTCGAGAAACAACATCCACACGTCTCACCGCCATCTCATCAATTTGGTGGAGACGGGTTATGGTCAATACCCTCATGTTGAAGAGTATCATTACCGTTACAGTTAAGTCAGTTAGGCAGGCAATAATCCTGAACGACAATAGTGATCTCGTACACTGTCTTATTTGTTTCCCTTTCCTTTTTCCCCACTTTCCAGGTGCACGTGTTTGGCGTTTGACATGCATAGAAAGCAAGGCACACAGCAAAAGTGTTTTTAAATGTGGTTGAGGGAGGAATCATTTGTTCCAGAATCCACTGTGTTGAAAGGGTACTGTAGTCAGTATGAAATATAGATCACACTTTTATAACACACAGTTACCCAGCAGAGACCTCCCAGTCTCAGACCACTCATTCCTATTTTATTATACTGCAGATATACATCTTGTGTCACTGCCTGCAAACGTAATGAATAAATAAATGCCCGATAAGTCCAAACCCAGACAAATAAACTCTTTGCTGATGTAGTGGTGAGGGTATCGCAGGTAGTTACGAGCAAAATCCCAGTTCAACTCAGATGTGGATGAGGAGATAAAACCAACCCATTTTGTTTTTCTTAATGGCTTTCCTTCTCCCTCTAAAACAGCAATGAAGCTGGACGAAAACTAATCTGTGGGAATGTTAAAAGTGAAATAGAAATGGTGATATTATAAGAAATGTTCCGGCCAATTGAATATTCTAGTTTTGGTGAAGTTGCACAAAGGAAAGCGTCAAGTTTGCCTTGCTATCTGGCTTGGCCCTTACCACAACATTACTAATTACATTGGCAGGAGATTCCTTACAGTTTTAAAACAACAATACAATGCCTATTGTCCATTAGTGTTATGTAACAAATAATATGAAAGTTGGAGTGTAGAGAAACCAATGTCATGTTTATTTTCTCTTGCAATCGTATAACCTTCAATTATGCATCTAAAACAGAATACTTTGGATTTTACCTTTATGTAGCTTTGACCCTTTTCATGTTTTAATTGCATGATTGCCTGAACAAAACATACAAGGGTTCTGCAATTCTGATGAAAGAGAGTCAGAAAAACAGACAACAAGTAGAATAATTTACTACCTTGGGTTTGCATGGATTCAAAACAGGCAGAGTTTATATTCAAGCATAGCATAGGCAATTGAAGTGTCAAACTTGATGTTGCTGTGTCTGCTGTTTTCCCATTCAATACCTACACAACCAGCTGATGGGAGTTTTAAGTAATTAGTGATTACTTTACTCATCAATCAAGTACGGGAGTATGGGAGGAGCAAACACCCGTTGACACACGACCCTCTGTGGAATCAGTTTGAAGTCAGCTGTCGATAGGAATTCACCAAGGAAAGCCCCAGAGATCAAACTGTAGTGCCTCTTTTCCTCAAACCATCAACCGCAGAAGACAGACTCTAAAGGCCAAGAAGTCCTGTTTCACTTTGAATTTAATGAAATGCTCTAGCAATTAGCTTAATTAGTGTATATCATGAAAGCCATGATCATCACCGGGGATGAGCTCCACCAGGGGGATGCCTCAAGCTCAGGACCCAGTGTGTTAAATTAATGGGACCAATGCAGCTCACTTCTACTGTAATCACTTGTTCGATTACAATGCAAGCAAGCGATGCCCCTGAGTGAACATCAGACAAAATACTGATGAACGGAATCCACCAATATCCCAGTTTAGAGGGTGGTATGGTGATAAATAAAAACACTCTACTGGGAGGTAAGCAGTGGAGATAAAATGTATATTTTAATCAGTTGGCTTTATCATAAAAACATGCAGACGTGCAGTCCAACATTATTATACAGAACTGAATCAAAAATAAATGTCCTCTAGTATTTGACTGGGAACAAAAAGAAGAGAAAAAGAAACTTTGACCCGAGAAACACTTTTTCCGACAGTATATTAGCTAGAGTGTTCTGCCAGCTGTCGATGACAGCACAATCGACCATCCACCAGATGGCGACCTCATTTAGAGTGTCAGCAGAAAGCGGTGAACGGTGCCGTTTTACTCTGATGAGACAAGGCGTGGAAATCCCATTTAACAAGTGGTCCCGAGGGAACAAACATTGCAAAGCAAGACACATCTTTTTTTCCCCCTCAAAGCTGAGGGAAGTTTAATTTCATGCCCCTTAGATGATAAAGCTGTTTCACGTAGCTGTAGAGGCTTTACAGCTCACTAACTGTCACTTCACATGTGTATCTGCCACATCTGCATTGCTTGTTCTTTCGGGGGTTTAGGCTGGGTGTCTGTAAAAGCGCTTGTTGACAACTGTGGATGTCAAAAAAACACTGATGATTATTTATAATTCAGATTTAGCATGCAACTCCTCAAACCATCAACCAGTATAATCCTTGGTATAAAGGACGATGCCACAGACCCCTGAGGTGCCGTGTTTATTATTTTAAAAGGTTAACAACATAATTAGTCATAATTAAGTAATAATTGATAATAAATACATATTAAAATCATATAGATGTATAATATTTTTTTGTCCCTCATTATAATCGCAATTATATACCCCACCCCTGTTAGATTTGAATACAATGGGCTGTTGCTTATGGGCTTACAGCCATTGCAAATTAGTCAGTTAAAATAATCAGACAGCCCCCTCATTGGTTTAATCATAATAAGCACCATAGGTAATTGGAACGTATGGCTGATGTAGTAAGACTAAAGCTGCATCCTGGCGTTGTTCCCAAACGCCCTAAGCAGCGGTATATTGGCCTAAAACCACACCCACTTGCCTGGGACTACATATATCACTGGGATACATTTGTTTTGGACACGGTCTGGTAGAAAACCTGAACAGAACTATAACACACGACACATTTTGAACCAGAGAGATGCTGTAAATCTCTCAACCTCAGTACTGCCTGTCAGTGTGAGCATGCTTCACAAAGGGAAAGGATGTATTATATAGCACTGTGCTTTTGACCAGGGCCGAATGGGCTGTCCTCAAAAATAGTACATTTACAAAAGGAATTGGGTGCAAGTCAATAATCCACTAAGAACATGTACAGCTGTGAATGTAAAGCAGTGGGTTGTGTGGATCGGCAGAAACATCTGATACAGGTTTGTCTTGCTAGTTGTCTAGACTGGGCATAAAGTACACATAAACGCACACGAACGTCAGATGAGAAGTGCAGGAGTTCCAACAGGCGGGCCTAAATACGTTGCTTGCCGGAAGCAGTTAAACCATCTGACCAGTAACAAATTGCTGCTAGATGTTATCCCAGAGCCTGCAGTGTGAAACAAATATGTTATGTCTTTGAGAGAGGCAGTTAACCTAGTTTCTTCCTGGGTAGTTTTTTTGTAAATGAATGTATGATCTCAATCATTTTCTCTGTATTAAACAAAATGATAAAATTGCCCATAAAGAGGACCCGGGCTAGCATTATACCTGGCAGTGCCAATGCAAACCAGGTTGTGCCAATGCAAACCAGCTGATGCCAGCTTCTCAAAGAGAAAGTGCCACAACTGTAGGTGAGTAGATGTGAGAAAAAGAGGAGGGAGGTGGAGAACGAGAGAGGGGAACCAGTTTAAGAGAGGTGGGATACGGAGAAGAAAATGGAGGGGGGAGAAAGAGTGGAAGACAGAGGAAGGGACCCAAAAAGAGAAGATGAATAGGAGAGCGTGAGAGAGTAAAAAAGAGGGCAAGAAAGAGGCTGAGAGATGGAGACCACAGAGGGGAGAAATAGAGGAAGCAGGATGAAGGAAGGTCTTGGAAGGCATTGAGTCTGCCTCAAGCCACCAGGCTGTGTAATAAAAAATTAAGTACCGGAGCAATCGGGAAATAGTACTGGTGAAGAGGGGCAATTTACTGGCCCAAGCAAAGTAACAACAAAAGAGGAAGCACGCGTCTGTAAGGTTCTAAGCACCCTCAGGTCCCTTTCAGAAAAAAACAGACGATACAACATGAGAGCAAACAAAGGGACAAAGAAAAAGTGAAGGACGGAATGAAATGCATGTTTTCCGGATGGGGTTACTGCAAAACCTGGCTCAGATGCTTTTTGAAAGTATTTTGAAAAGGTTTATCTTGGCTGGGGTGATTGTTTCAGTGGAAAGAATTGATGCGTAAGCCTGACATCAGGCACACACGTTGGCATTATTTGAATAGCTTTACATTGAACGGGAATAGGTTACCTATAGGAATGCTCCATCATTGACATGTCAGGATAGACACAGATAGGCACAGAATGGACATCACTTTTTTGAGTACTCGTGTGAGAACTCATTTTTGCAATCAATAGCCATACTTTAAAAAAACAACATAACTGCATTTGAAAGGCAACACACAGTTTTTTTAAAAATTAAAACCAACATTGCATGCAGTTTGCAAGTGTGCTCCAAAAAAGATTGAAAATGCAATCATGTCATGTTCGCAATTGGCCAGTATTGTAGGATATTAGCGTTTGTGTATAGTGGTCCCTTTAAGAATGTACCCATTGAGCTAAAGGAGAGAGACATCAGTAGTTTCATAATATTAATTTTAGCTTCTTTTGCATCTCAGGAAATCCCAATACACACTTATTATTATAGGTGTGTGTCTGCCCAGAACTCAACAGAGCACTATAAACCATTGGCTAATTTCAGACTGTGTTCTGTTTGTAATCTAAACACAAAGACTTATAACAAAGCATACATGTATACAATCGCACAGCATGCTACAGTAAAATATGCCCTACATCAGGGGTGGGCAAACTACGGCCTGGGGGCCAAATGCGGCACGCGAGGCTGTCCTATCCGGCCCACGGAATGTAATACAATTATTTTGGGGGGAATTAAAAAACCAACTCACCAGCCCATTCTTATAGATCTGAGTCAGAATTTGAACTATTTACACCTTTTATGGGATCTACTGTACATATGTAATGTATGTTTTAACTTTTGCCCTTTTCTGGCCTCCAAATCAATTATGATTAACAAAGTACAAAAACAAATGTGGCCCTCCATTTCATTTCAAAATCCTGATGTGGCCCCCGAGCCAAAATATTTGCCCACCCCTGCCCTACATGAACCATTAGTAAGTGCACTGAGAGATAAAGCTTTCCTAGTTGGAATGTAAAAAATGTCTTTAAAGTTGTGATGAAAAAGTAGTAAAAGCTAATTCGCATAGCAACTCCAGACATTGCTATAATTTCATAAATATTGTGGCTGCTAAAGCTACCATCCCTAGTATCTAAAGAGTGAAATGAGAGTGGTTTAAATGATTGGAATCGGTAGGGGAATCAATCAGAAACCTGGGGAAGCTAATCAACTCTCTCACTATTGGTTTGGCTGTAATCGATAATTTAGTTTCTTATCCACTACCGCAGGGTTTGTATGATGTCTTTACAAGTCTCCTTCATATTTATATGTCCCTGTGTAACAAGACATATAGTCGTAAATTAGTAGTTGTAAGAGTAGGACACTCATTTGAATTCACTGTTAAAATAACTTTCTAGCATTGCAGGATGCATGCAATATGAAATGAAAAAGGAGTCATAAAATGGCTTAATAGTTTTTGAACGCTGCAAAAGTTTGAGATTTTAGCAATAATCTGTTCCCAGTAGAAAGAAATGCATAATTACTTTATTGGGCCAATGCTAATGATCATCTACAGGTCCCATTCACACGAGAGAAGCTGATAAGAGTTCATTACCAAAATCCTGAGTAATCCCTTTAATTAGGGATCCACAGAATAGTTCCCATTTCCTGTTGCTGAAGCATATTCAAGACAGTTAACCCTAATTGTTGATTTTAAGTGCCTGTGAGAGTCTTACTGCTACTAGACTGGATATAGAAATTAACATTAGCCAGATGGCTTTCCTTTATCCATGCACACAAGCAACAATTAGCAAGGGAAATGAACAACTGACCAGCATCAACGCCACAAGGTACTGCTCCTCTGAATGGATGTATATGGTACATTAGCAACAGCATGTAGTTATGTCCAATAACCTTCAAGAAGTCTCGGATGGGAACCAGAAAAGTTGATGATCTGTATCTGATTTTGCTGCAGTGTGGATAATTCTTTCTTCTTTTTGACGCACACACCACTCACACACAGACACACACACATATATAACGTTACACTCCTTCCTCATGCACATACGGGTTTTTGCTATGCCGCCTTCCACTGCTTTTTATTGCTAATCAATAATATGGAATGGCGTGCAGACTCTTTACTGAGGAGCATTGGTCAGTGGACCCTATGCTCTGCTGTAAATCCCCATTGCTCGCAGCCATACACCCTGTGAAATTTTACGCTTGCAGACCTCTATGCTTTATACACAAAGTGCAAGTCAAGAAAGGATAATAAGGGGGGAAATTGGATTTTGCATGGTATTGTGCTGGACTCCAAAATGCTTATTTTTGTAGGGGTTAGGTTTAAGAATTATGGAATTATGGTTATTCATTGAGGGTTTAAGGTTAAGTTTATGTTTTGAATGTTATTGCTACCTTACTGGATTGTAAAAAGACAGTGGGGAACTTGCATATGCCAGCCGAGTGTGTAGATTTGAATCATACAATATATGTTACTCCGTACTGAGATGTGAGATGGGAATCTTAATTGATTCCATGGCCAGTGGCGCAGTCTCATGAGTAAAGGCTGACGAAACATTGAAACTAACTGGATGTACTCTGAATACGTTTGATAACAAAATGGGTGGTATAGTTTTTGTAAAGAAATTTCAATTGGTTCATTGTGTTTTCTAAATCATGGTTCATGTATTTTAACTGGATTAAATTGGTGTGCTTGCTTTGTATACATATATCTACAGGCTGTCAGGTAACATCTAGTACTGTCAGTAACATCCAGACTATCTACTCAACTTAAATTGACACAGAGTTGCTACAACAGGTAATCTGTTTCTGAACCCTTTTGATAACCTTGAACACAACATCATGATGCATGTACAGTAGTTATGGTGTAGCACTGAACCACTGCGTTCACATATATGCATACCGTCTAATCCAAGAAATATACCTGGGACAGACGTGTACTTTGATATATAGATTGATGCAATTACCCACACGTCATAAACAGACTCCATGAGATTGGCATGAGAACCCAACCTCCTCTAGTGGGACCTGTGTGCAAAGCCCAGCGCGTGCAGCTCGATTGGCATTTGCCAGAGAACACCAGAATTGGCAGGTCCGCTATTGGCATCCCATAATCTTCAAAGACGAGAACAGGTTCACACTGAGCACAGACGTGAAAGAGTTTACCCAATGCACAGTAAAGTTTTGGATCCTTAATATATTTTGTTCATCAAGAGCTCATTTGTTATTTAAGTGTTAAAAAAAAGTTTTTGAGGCGTGTACTTGTCAATGACATGTTCACTGACAGTTATTCAATAGTGATGCAAGGGCTGCACATTTGCTGGATCTATTGACTCTACATTTTGAACTTTAAAGCATTAAAGTTACTAGGGAGGGAACATGTACCCATTGAACGTGGTTTATTATTGGCACATAATGATGTTGCAAACCACTTTTCAAAAACATCCACAGTGTGTGTGGGGGAGGGGGCTTGGGGCGGAGGTAGGCAGAGCACCCCCCCCCCCCCCTGAAATACTGCTAACGGAGGTGAATAACACACAATGTTAATGAAAGGCACGTGGGGGGTTCTCTACACAATCACATACAGACACACTTTTTTACACACACACAGGTTCGCCACAAGCTTCCTGTCAGATCCCGAGGACATTTGACCCTGAGCAGTATGCATAACCATCCCTACTGAATAATGCAACGGGCCATTTAAGCTCCTGTGTAAAAGGCATTATGTGGGTAAAGCTCAGGGGACGAAGAGAGACAGCAGGGGATGGGCTGGAGAGGGAGAAAGTGAAAGGGAGAAGGGGGAAGGTACTGATTACAAAACAGTGCGTTCGGTGAGAAAGAGAGTAAGGGAAAGCTGGGTTGAGAGAATGAATGGTGAGTGATAGAGAGAAAAAGGGAGAAGAAGCAGGGTCGAGAGGGAGAGAGAGGAAAATGGAATGGGAAAGAGGGGATGCTGGGTTGAGAGAGAGAGAGAGAGATAGAAGGGTGGGTTGATAGAGACTACTATAAAAAGAGAAAGACAGTGGGAGGTCTTTATGATCAGCACTAGCCCCTCCCTCCATACTCATTCAGCCCAACCACAATGCTTCAGAACAGCACTAGCCCCTCCCTCCAAACTCATTCGGCCGAACAACAATGCTTCAGAGAATGGGTGAACATACAGCCGAGCAGTGGCTGTACGAAAGGGGAACTGTAAACTCACTGTTATTTCTAGCAGGCCCGTGGGTGACTAGATCTCTCACTAACAGGGAGGTATTGACAGTTAAAATAAAAACTGCTGCGCCATCTTGGCACTCAAAGGGTGTGCAAACCAATCAACACGCGCACACTGGACGCTAGAGCTGGGGAATATAACTGATTTTTAGATGGATTGTGATCCTGATGTGAACGATTCTGAATCGATTCTTTGATTCTTTGTTTTAAAATGGTTGAGTGGTCATCACCTGCGAGACTAATGTGTAATGGTAACTGCTCATTGTATTTGCGAAGACTGGCAGCTGAATTCACAAACTTTTACAAAAGCAACGCAGGTTTTTGCTTAATGTTATTTTAGAGTGAATAATCAAATTTTAGATTTTCTACATAAACAATACAATATGTTATACTTCTTCGTTTTACAAATAACTTAATTTGCATAAAAGGCAGCCTTGTAAGTTATATGATAGTCTGTGTTATATACCGTGTTGTAGACCATATATTTTCCTGTAGTAAAGCTGCTACATAAATGTAGGTTATTAATATCAAAACTTGACTGAAAAAATGACTGAATAACTTGATAAATAGGTTGACATGAACATTGACATGTTCTTTGTTTTGAAAACAGTTCATTAATATTAAGGTGGAAAGAGAGTTTCAAGTATGTTTTTTTTGTAATAAAATAATTGGAGGGCAAGATGCATCCATCGAGAATCGTTTTATAATCGAATCGTTACCCTCGGAATCAGAATTTAATCGAATCGTGAGGCAGGTGAAGATTCACACCTCTACTGGACGCTCTTAGTAGCAAACGCTATGTAGAAGATGTTTTGAGAAAGCGCAAGAAATTCAAAGTCTGCTCACTTGCTGACTGTCACAAACCATTTCCGCTCCCACTTTCTTATCGGTTCAAATCGCTAAAGCAATGGTTCAGAGGTGTCACAACGGTTCCATAGAGTGTCTGCTGGTTTTAGTTTTTCTTTTCAATTGGTGCCTAACTGAGACAAAAAAGAACCAGTTAAAGGAACATCTTAACTAATTAGTGACCTAATTTACCATTCAAGCACAAGGTGAAATCAAAAACTGGCAGACACTCGGCCCTCTGTGGAACCGGTTTGACACCTCTGCCAGTGGTGGTCAATAGAGCACATCATTAGGTGATTCAGTGATCAGAGGTAAGTGCTCACAACGAGTAAAATCGCTGCTGTGTACCCCAATCTTAAAACGTCCTTGTAGGCTAGGTGTAGCTCTCGCTAACAATCTATTTATATTCATAGTCAACTTTGTTCTGACCATGGCAATGTTTCCATTCTTTTTTTACACTGCTAAAGTTTTGTTGTTACTTAGAGAGCTAAGCCCTATCTTGTACTTCACACTTGAGTCATAAGCTTTACTGGCATGTATAGAGCGCCTCTGGGTTTTCTGATCAAGCATATCCGATTACATTCATCAAATGGGTTCAAATGGATACGACTACAGATTTGAGAATGACAAGTTTTGCATAACGCTATTGTCACCCATGTCAGACAGATTGCCCTGATTCATCTGAGGCAAACAAAGAAGTGAGTTTCCCATCAGATTTGAACACGGTGGAATGGAAACAGCAAGGTTATTATGGAGGTGAGTTGGAGCAATGGCTTGTACTATCAAGTCTCCTCCAGAGAGAAGCATATTATAAAAAAACATGCTCTATGACCAGATAGTTTTGTGACACGCTCTGTGCTGTAAAGACACAAATTGTTCCATGCATATTGAGATAGAGTCAGTGGATGTCAACCGCTGATAAGCCTGTCACACCAATTAAATAATAACACCAATTAAATAAAAAGTAAAAAAAGAAAAATACTAATAAAAGTTTACATGCACTTGTAAAGAACATGTATGTCATGGCAGTATGAGTTTCCAATAATTACTATAACTATTATTTTTCTGTGATGGAATCATTGGAGCACATACTTCTTTGTCACAAAAAACAGTAATGAAATGTGGTTCTTTCATACTTTATTATGGGTCTTCTGAAAATGTGACCAAATCTTCTGGGTCAAAACTGGACATGTGACATTATCATCCAGGCTTCACAGGTTCACAGCTGCACATGTTTTTGGAAGTGATGGTGAGAAAGGGAGACAGGGTACAAACGAAGGGATGTGGGAGAGTGAAGGAAATGGAAAAGAAATAAAGGGTGTGTGTGTCATTATTAATGGAAGCAAGAAAAGTGTATGATAATTTTCCTGCTGAGGCGTTACTTCCCCTTCAGGTCCTACGCAGGATCAAAACGTCAATGACGTTTTTAGGTTAGAGGGGGATACGGTTCAGAGATAAACCAAAAACCTAGGACCTTACTGCCCCTGTATAAGCTTGCTCATATTAACATTTGACCTCATCCGAATAAAATGTCTTCAAACTCAAATCAATTTTGTCGTGTAGTCATAACATTTCTAGAGGAAGGCGAGCGAGACACTTAGAAATCAACAGTGCGCAAAGCTTCACTGCAGGTGGAATGTTTTGAAATTCTGCACAAAAAAAAATGTGTTCCAAGGAGGATAGGTAGATGAAATGATGAGAGGGAGGAGAAGTTGGAGGGAGCTAAGCAAGGAGGGAGGGAAGTGTGTTGGGACAGAGGCCCCATTGATTCCATTAATTAAGCGGATCAATCTGACCTCGAGAGACGGCTGGCGGGGGAAGTTTACAGTAGTCCGTCAATCGTGTTCACATCCCCCCAAACACCAGGATACAGTTGTAAGAGAGATCAATGTGCTGATGCTACAGCGCTTCAAAATCAGCCCACGCGTCGTCAGGAGACACAGATGAGCACACCATTTCTAAAGATCTAAAGCCAAATATTTTGTCTTGTGTTTAGTGGACGTGCGTCAATCTGTGGAGAGCCAGAGCTTGGTCAAACAACAGACTTCTACTTGAGAACATAGAATGAGAGAGAAACAAGAAGCAAGAGAAATAAGAGGGACCGCAACATATACTTGGGGAGCTCTGTCTAGTTCAGTGGGAAATACACAAAACCAACAATAATAATTGGCTTAAGACTGATTTTGTTCATGAAGACTGACAGAGAAAAGTGTGTTGGAACAGTGCTCCACAGTGAAGTAGTTTCCTGTCGTGATGTTGGCCGACCTGGTTTGTTTAAACGCTTCTGGGTGCAAGTAGTCCTGCAGCTTCCATTCTGCCACACACAAAGAGAAATAGGCAGGTACAAATTAAACGAGGTATGTGGCATGGTACATTCTCCTTAATCACTTCCCCAGTGAGCAGATCTGAAGAAGTCACTGTTCTACCCTCAGGTTTCCTTTTAAGGACCACAATGAGAATGTTCACATCATTAGTGTTGCCACTTAACAGATGGCTAGACAGTGTGTACTACTCTTAGACACAAACACACCACACATCCTGCAATACGCATTCAAATCCATCCCCCAGACCCCAAAACCACACTAGATCTTTTTCATTCCCTGTAGGAAATAAATGCCTTGTATGTGCAATGTATGATCTGAACAATTTATCAGCCTTTGCCATTTCATATTGTTTGCACTGTCAGCGAGGCGGCTCATTTAGGAAAGGGGGAAAAGTATTGATTAATGCTTTTGTCTATCCAAAACCAATACATTTCGCTAACCAGTTTTTATTTTATGTGATCATGGAGGAACCTTTGACAAGGCCATGAAAGCTTCATAGCTTCTAATTGCCACACGGTGTTACCTTGGACACAAGCTGCCCAATGGCACATCCCCAAAGTGAATGCTTACAGACAAACAGTGTGATCTGAGTGTCCCTTCAACAGTGCAATCCGGTGGTGATGTTTGTTGGCACATGATGAGCCAGTGAAGCTAATAGCTTTTTTCTTTCATTGCGTCATCCTCCGTATTGTCATGAAACTACCTTTGTTGACTGTCCTCGACAATCATAGTTAACTGGTGGTTTTCAAAGGGGTGATTCTCTGAAAGATCGTGGGAGCTGAATATGGAAAACATGGGCTGTACAGCAGAGGCACTCAGCCAGATGACTCAGGCATAGCCTCCGGTCTTTGCTTTCATAATTTCAGTACAGAATCCTAATCTCCTATATCTGCACCTCGTACATTAAATTGCCTAAGGCAAATGCCCCTGGAAGGAAACTTGTTATTTTAAAGAAATTCAAGAAAAAAAGTTGTGGCCAGAATGTTATTTATTTTAAAAAGAAGTTTCTAGCGCTGAGCATTTAAAGTTCAACGCTGAGATTAGACTACAAATAGCCAAAAACAACCTAGCAGTTTTATTGTTGTATGTAAGCCATGTGTTAAACAGTGTTGAAGCTGTCAAATACAAAAACATCCACTGGGGTAAAACCTACTGCAAACATCGCCATTGTATTTGCTGAGTCCGATCAGCAATACTCGTATGCAGCCTTAATGCAAGTTCATAAACTGGGATGTGTATAGTTACCTATACCTCTGCATATCAGGGGCTAAGGGGCATCTTCTGGCTCTACAATAATAAAATATTGAATCAGTTTTCTATAACTCAACGTTTTGATTGAAAACTGTGAATTGCAAACACTGTAAACAGTTTAGATGATAAAATAAACAAATAAAACAACATAGCATAGAAATCTAAACAATGAATAGATAATAAAGTCTATAACACACATACACAGACCGAAACACATAATCTGTTCCTGGCGTCCAACTATACCCCTGCACACTTTGTGACACTTGTGACACCCCACATCGAGAGAAGCCAGCACATGCCAAGAACCTCAGCCACTGTAGCCATGGTAAAAAAAAATCCAGGAGGGGGACGCACCTGCCCCACCAATGCCTGAGGTAAGTGTGTGTGTGTGTGTGTGTCTATAGGCTTTCTACAACATTTTGGAGTGTGTCTGTTAGACGTTTTGCCCATTCTTTCAGAAGAGCATTGGGCTCCTTTGGCTCGCAATCTCCAATCTCCATTTTGTTGGAAAATAATGCAAGGTTTCAATTAGGGGGTGAACTCACTTTTGTTGCCAGCGGTGTAGACATTAATGTCTGTGTGTTGGGTTATTTTGAGTGGACAGCAAATGTACACTGTTATACAAGCTGTACACTAACTACTTTTCATTGTAGCAATGTGTCATATCTTCAGTGTCACCTGAAAATATATAATCAAATATTAACAAAAATGTGTGGGGTGTTCTCAAATTTCAGAATGCCATTTCATAATAATAATACATTCCACCCGCCGCCTGTGGACTGTTCAGTTAACTGCCATTGGATAAAAATAGCTATAACAGCCAACTACGTCTTATGATTTATGACAGACAGCCAAGACTGTCGATCAAGTGAAATGGAATTGGACGATAGACAGGCAGTGTTTGGTCAACTGGGCCTCCGCTGACTGGGAATTTGAGGTCGGAACAGAGATTTGATGTTTCAAAAATAGAAATGGGCAGAAGGCAAGGGGCATTAACAGCCACACAAATTAGAACGGCCCCAAGTAAAGATCTTAAGTCAGTTAGAACCTCAGAACCCTGGAACTTAAGGTCTCAGGTTTTTTTTGTAAACAGTTCATCTCAGTCCAGTTCAATCTAGTTCATCGTCTGAAACCTCTTGGTTAAAATAAAATGTGTGGATTGTGCAATGATTTGATTACAGCAGCCAGTAATTCAGTTTTTCGAATATTTACAGTGGATTAATGAGAATTAAATGTGTCTTTTTTATACATTATCAACAATCTGTATTTGTTGTTTTAACAAACTTGAACAAGAGTATCCTACAAACACCCACAAAGTTTAAAACCCACACCCTCAATACCTATGGTTGAATGGAGTCTCATATGGCAAATCGACATAAACAGATGACTAAAGATAATTCCAATTTCACTATAGAGGATTTTGTAAAAACAAAGAGGAAGGAGGAACAAGTAAGCTCAGCCATCAGCTCACACAGAAAATCAGCATTCCTTTTTTTTACTTGCATCACAGTACAGTACAATATTACCCTTAAGCTAATTTATTTTACATTAAATAGCTTAAATAGAATAATAGTGTAATGTATAATAAAAAGAGACTGTCAACATTTATCTACATAAACTGTGAATCCATTCATATGGAACAAAAAAGGGCCAATCATGTCCAATCATGTTCTACACCCATCATCCAAAGTATGGCTTAATGATAAAACTAGATCACTTGTTATCACTACAAAAAAGTGTAGTATTGACTTTTGAGATACCTGTACATCAAGTACAATTCTGATTAGGGGTGAGTAGAGGTAAACGTACATTCAATGATCAGCAGTTGGCTATATTCACCCACTATCAAAGTAAAATAGAATTTCATCAATAAATCCCATTCTGATTAGAACAAAGAAATAATGGCAGGCATTTCACATTCTTACAGAACAAGGGGTGAAAAGGGTTTGGATTTGGCACTAGAAAATGCTGGTTGAGAAAAAAACTGCCAAAGGAAAGACTGAATAAACTGGCTGCAAAAGACAGATCCCACTATCTCATATAAAACCACCTGTCACTTTGCATCAGTTTTCACTTTCTTCTTTTTACCAAAAGCTGCATGTCATCCTGTCATCGTAAACATTTTTAGGCTCTAGGGGAAATATTTGGGAAATGGGAAGGTCGATGCAAAAGGACATTTAGAGCTAGAGGTGGGTAGCAAAGAGTGTTGGTGTGTGTGTGCAAGGGCGCAACTGCACAGCCCCCTCCCCCCCGAATTGTTGCTTTAAAGCAAGGGTCTCAAACCGGTTCCCCGGAGGGCAGAGTGTCTGCAGGTTTTCACTCTCACCTTGTACTTGATTGATTAATTATGTCACTGATTGGTTAGGTCTACCCTCATCTAGTTATTTAGGTCTGAACCTGGAACCAATTTACAGGAAAAAACTAAAACCTGCAGACACTCGGGCCCTCCGTGGAACAGGTTTGAGACCCCTGCTTTAAAGGGTCTGTAAAGTTGATGGATTTGTAACAAAATATTCTGCCACTCTTAGACATTTCAGCCAATGGATATGCAACATATCATCCTTAAAATTAATTAACAAATTATTACTTTTATGTCAAACATAAAAACCAAACTGATTGTTGTCACCACGTTCCCAACAGCTGTGCATCCAAATGCTGTGCAAAACAAGACACAACTTTAATTATCCTTTCCCTCCCTTACTGTACTAGCAAATATGGCACATCAATTGTTAGTTAGCTAAAAAGGCAAAGAAATACACAAAATTTGCTCTTGTGAACTTCAGCAGCAAACAGAGAAATATGACCACCAGGGATTCCCACAATGTTCCAGCCTCTTCTAACACCATCGGTACATTTCCAAGGGCATTCTAGCTGTCTAAACTGATGCCTGCAGTGAGCATAGAGTATAACTCGGCAGAGCTGGCCTGATTCTGGACCACTTCTAGTCCAACAGCAGCATGTAACTGCAAATCAGATTTTAGATAATAAAGATAATAAAGAAGAAAAAAATAGAGGACGGAAGAATAAGAAATAATGACATCTAGACTTTGTTGGCTGCACTCCCATTGTCTAGCTTCATGTCAGCTGCACTGGCTTGGTCTTGAGTATAGATTACCACACACACACAAACACACGCATACACACATAACAGAGATGCACACAGACACACACACACACAGCTGTTTGGTTCAGCTTAACACAGCGGAGCCAGCGTCAGCTCACCACACCAACCACATTAGGGATTCCACAGTGCCCCACCCAAAGTTCACGCTGGACCTTCTCCATATTTGACACTAAAACTTCTCGCCTCTGAGACATGCTTAACTAAAAGTAGGTAGTGGCACACTCCCTTTCCACTACAGTGGAGTCTAGAGAGATAAAACACTGACTATGTACTAAATCAGTGAACACAGCCTAGCTGTAAAAAACTGCCATCCCAGGACAACCCAGATAGGGCGGTTTGTGCTCACACTTGAACAACAATGCATGCCCATACCACCAAACAATGTGTATGCAAAACCGCTAAATCAATACAATATCACAGTCCGTTGAAA
Organism: Novumbra hubbsi; assembly: GCA_016801125.1. Classification (NCBI taxonomy): domain Eukaryota; kingdom Metazoa; phylum Chordata; class Actinopteri; order Esociformes; family Umbridae; genus Novumbra; species Novumbra hubbsi. Next base: position 126,233 of record JACXGK010000155.1, on the reverse strand, counting down.
ATGACCAGATGAGGGAACAGTGACAAGTCAGTACTCGTTGTAACATGGTTTTGACCAGCCATTTACTTGAGCATTAAATGTCGCATAGGCGTCTGTAAATGAATGATCACCGAGATATTTTCAACTGTTTATTTCGGGAAGCAATGGCGACATAACATGCATAAAGGACTATAGACGAGAAGACGTTGGCGTTCCCAGGTAATTGGCAAGAGATAACACAATCACCAACGTCTGCTTAGAAGCCTTGCATACAACTAACCCCCAACAGAGCGTGACTTCAGGGGCCAGGAACACTTACGCAATCGGCGAGTCATGGTAGGCTATAAATAGACACACTGTCTCATGTTTTTCTGTCTGGACCTTGTGTGTCAAACAAGGGGCTCTTTTAGCACAGAAACACACAAGACAGAGTGGATCTTTGGCTCTAATGCAGTTCCAATCGCTCACAAGCTTGATTAATCCAACAAGGTACAGGCTTCTGCGCACACACACAAACAAAAAATAACAGGCATCAACACCCAAATGCGTCTTGCTAATGAGCGGGTCAATTAGCGGCATAAGCATGTACGGTCTACTGCTGTGCAGGATCCACGTTTGTGCTGGTGTGTGTACAGTATGCATGTTCACATGCGTGTGTGTGTAATTCCGCAGGACTACTGTTTCTCTGCCATCAAGTTTTTCCATATCAGTGATTCTTAGGCTAAGGGGTCGAAGTAAGCAGGTTCCTGTCAACGGTGCTCGGGACCTGGTGTTTGTCTGTCAAGAACATAATGCTAAGAAATATTTTGCACTGGGTTACCTGTGACAAGGGGTTGTGAACAGACGAGTCGTTAGTGGATAAAAGACTGGCAGAGGTATAATTTGCCCTGCCAGTCATTGGTTGACATGAAATTGTCATGGAGATGGCCTCGGTGGCACTGCACATGTTTGAAGAAAAGCTTCAATGTCACTGGCACGCTGGCCTCTATCCAGCTCTATGAGCATACAACCAAACAAAGAGATTGGTTGGACTTCTTCAACCAGCAATGATGTGGGGAACCAGAGGGGAACTGGCCGACGAAGCTGATTGTGCTTCCCCAAATGCAACCTTTTACCCTTATAGTGCACTACTTTTCAACATGGCCCATTTTTTACATTACTTACTGTTCTACTTGACCACATTGCAAATGCAATGTAGGAGATTAAGAGGGAACCGGAAATCACAAGGCATGGTCTCTTCTAGGAAGCTCTGCAAAGCCAATAACCGCTATTCCCTGTGCGTTTAAACAGGCAAGTGAGTTGGATGCCTCTAAGTCATCAAGTAATGGACTAGAGTTGAAAGCAGCAATTCAATTACGTTTTAGGCACCCTCTGAATCAGAAATGCACATCAAATTTGTCAGCAGCGTTAAGTGGTAAATTAGTACATTTACTCCAGTCTCCAGTTTGTTTTAATATTTAAGAAAACGAAAGTTAGCGGATGTTAGTTGACACCTGGTGTTAATGAAACAGGTGAGAAGCAACTTTTTCCATCATTACCAGGTGAATCTCAGCGGTCATACTTAGGTAACTAAACATATGTTCACATCATTGCTCTCACAAAAGTTAAGTTCCACATAGGAACTGAATAGTTTAAAATAACAACTCAGCATTTCCAGATTTGAAATATGACTTCTAATAACGTATAATAAAAGTGAAATAGTTTAAGTTTCAGAAAGGTGTAAGAAAATATGTTTAGTTTGGACACTGGGCTCTACTAGCTGGCCTGAACTGGCCCTGGGGGCAGGACACGGGAAACTGGCCCTGGGGGCAGGACACGGGAAACTGGCCCCGGGGGCAGGACACGGGGGACTAGCTCTGGGGGCAGGACACGGGGGACTGGCTCTGGGAGCAGGCAACGGAGGACTGGCCCTGGGAGCAGGCAACGGAGGACTCGCCCTGGGAGCAGGCAACGGAGGACTGGCTCTGGGAGCAGGCAACGGAGGACTGGCTCTGGGAGCAGGCAACGGAGGACTGGCTCTGGGAGCAGGCAACGGAGGACTAGCTCTGGGAGCTGGCAACGGAAGACTGGCCCTGGGAGCTGGCAACGGAGGACTGGCCCTGGGAGCTGGCAACGGAGGACTAGCTCTGGGAGCTGGCAACGGAGGACTGGCCCTGGGAGCAGGCAACGGAGGACTAGCTCTGGGAGCAGGCAACGGCACGACAACGGTCTGACGTGGGGCAGGTGCTGGGACGTGGACCGGTCGTGGAGCAGGTGCTGGGACGTGGACCGGTCGTGGAGTAGGTGCCGAGACGAGGGTCAGACGTGAAGCAGGTGCTGGCACGTGGGCCGGTCGTGGAGCATGTGCTGGGACGAGGGCTGGACGTGGAGCAGGTGCTGTGACGTGGACCGATCGTTGAGCAGGTGCTGAGACGAGGGTCGGACGTGAAGCAGGTGCGGGGACATGGGCCGGTCGTGGAGCATGTGCTGGGACGAGGGCCGGACGTGACGCAGGTGCTGTGACGTGGACCAAACGTGGGGCAGGTGCTCTGGCACCGGTGTTGATCGTAGCAGACCCTGGAGCGACAGCTGTTCGCCGGTGGTGCTGAGCTGGCTGAGCTGGGTGCCGAGGAAACCCATGGATCCTGGGTTAAAGGTGGACTTCTCCACCCCCTGCTGACACCCCAGCCTGGATCATAATATATAAGATCCCAGTCCTCATATTCAGCCCCTGAATCGTCAGAGGAGATAGAGTCAGATCCCCAGTCCCCCAACCAGGTATGATCCACTCTCCCCCGGCGCTGCTCGTCGAATGTCGCTGGTTCCATGTGGTGGTTGATTCTATCACGGTTGCGTTGGGGTGCAGAACCATAAGCAGACAAAGCACGTACTACACAGCTAACGAAACAAAAGGTGCTGGAATAAACAGCATAAAAACAGAACAATAACTATACATGAAAACTACAGCGAACTTACAAACGAAAGGTGTATCGTATCCACATGAATTGGGAATAAACAAGACAAACCGTGAACGTTGTTGAGACGAACAGAACAAACAATCAACCACACCTAGTGTGGCTGTAGCCTAGCCTAAGTAGGCTCCCCAATCAGAGTCAACTGAACACAGCTGCTATGACTGGGGATCCCACAGCGGCATAGAGAAGGCCAGAGGCCTCTCTAACTGACATGCCCTGACTGAGAGCCCCAAAGCATAGAGGAGGCTAGGGGCTCCCAGCCAGGACATGACACTATAACTGACTGGAAGCCAATGCAAAGATTTAAGAATCAGAGTATTGTGTTCTGTTCTCTTGGTCCGGGTTAGCATTCTTGCTGCAGCATTTTGAATTAACTGCAGCTTTTTTATAGTCTTTTTGGGAAGTCCAGTTAAAAGCCCATTACAGTAGTCAACTCTACTAGAGATAAAAGCATGGATAAGCATTTCTTGGTCTTTGCGGGACAGCATGCCATTGATTCTAGCTATATTTTTTTGATTTTCTAGAATGAATTGATAATAACATAGTAAACCTGAAAATATAGATACCATAGGAAACGGTAAAACACCACTAAGAATCTCATAAAAGACAACTTTGACTGTTCTAGAGTTCTAGATTAACAACGTCTCAATACAAAACTCATTCCATGAAGCCAAACTAAAACCACTAATGCTCTGAAAAAAGAGACAATATCCCACTTGTATTAGATTAAAATACGACAATGAGCCCTTTCAACCTCATCACAGATGCAATCTGTTCTCTTAGGTAAGCAAGCCTCAGTCCTGCACCAAGCAAGTTGTGCATTCTTCCACATGTGTGGTCAATTTGTCAATCAAACATTTTTATCAATGTGTACAGTCTGCGTTTCACATGCACCCAACAAACTGACAATTAAATTAGCTGTCAACTATTTTTCACAATCCATGTTACCCACATTGTCGATTTGTTTTAACAGCCCTAATAATAATACACTATATAGACAAAAGTATTGTGCTACACCTCTTAATCACTAAAAATAGGGGTTTCAGTCAGTCCCATTGCCGCAGGTGTATAAAATCAAGCACATGCAGTATGCCCTTACAAACATTTGTGATAGAATGGGTCATTCTAAAGAGCTCACTGAATTCCAGCGTGGTACTGTAATAGGATGCCACGGTTACAACAAGTCAGTTTGTAAAATGTCTTCCCTCCTAAGTCAACTGTAACTGACATTATTGCAAAGTGGAAGCATTTAGGAACTACAGCAACTCAGCCACAGTGTCAGACCACGGAAGATTTCAGAGTGGGGTCGCTGAGTGTTGAGGCGTATAGTGCTTAAAAATCGGCAAAGCTCTGATGAATCAATAACAAATACGTTGACAAACTTCCGCTGGCATTAACATCAACACTAAAACTGTGTGCCGGGAGCTTCATGGCATGGGTTTCCATGATCTAGCAGCTGAATGCAAGCCTTAAATCACCAAGCACAATGCCAAGCGTCGGATAGAGTGGTGTAAAGCATGGCACCACTGGACTCTGGAGCAGTAGAAACATGTTCTGTGGAGTGACATATCACACTTCTCTATCTGGCAGTCTAAAGGACGAGTCTGGATTTGGTGAATGCCTGGAGAACGTTTCCTGCCTGACTGCATTGTGCCAACTGTAAAGTTTTGTGGAGGAGGGATAATGCTATGTTTTTATAGAGTTGGTCAAGGCCCCTTAGTTCCACTGAAGGGAAATGTTAATGGCTTAGCTTCCAAAGACATTTTGGAACATTCTATGCTTTCCAACATTGTGGGACGAGTTATGGGAAGGCCCTTTTTTGTTCCAGCATGACTGTGCCCCAGTGCACAAAGCAAGGTCTATGAAGGCATGGTTGGATGAGTTTGTTGTGGAAGAACATGACTAGCCCGCACAAAGCCCTGACTTTTCTACTGGAAGAATGGTCAAAAGTTCCAACAGACACACCTTTTCAGAATTTTGTAGAAATCCTTCCCAGAAGAGTGGAAGCTGTTATAGCTGCAAAGGGACCAATTCAATATTACTGCCATTGGATTTAAAATGAAATGTCATACAAGCTCCTGTAGGTGTAATGTGTAGGTGTCCCAATACTTGTGTCCGTATAGTGTATATGAAAGATCTAGGAATGTTCAAATGCACACCGGAAGCTATATTTGACTTTCCTTGCCTGTACAGTAACTTAACTGCAATGTCGCCAGTCTGAAACAACACACTTGAATGTGGTCCAAGTTGTGGCCTTGGTTTTCTAGTGGGTCTGGCAATACTAGCACTAAGCATGCCGGCCTACAGATTACATTTAGGCGTATTCCCGAAAAACTTTACGTGGTGCCCTACCCTTGATCCTGCTGGAAACAATAGGCTGCCATTTGGGAAGCGGTGTCATTCACTGACACCCCAAATCACTGCTGTAGTGGTGTAGTGGGACACATGAAGAAAACTGAATTAGCAAGCGGCCCACAGAGTGTTCTTCAGCTACCGAGCCGGCACATTACATTAAATTACAAATTTATGTTGTCCCCCCTGCCAGGCAGCTACTGACATTAATCATGTTAGGTGTCACACTTAAGATAAATTGGCATTCTGGCAGATATGGCTGCTTTCAAGCATATCCAACTATAAGTACAAAATAAAATGGTTGAATGACATAAAAAAGATACACAGCAAATGTGCATGGTATGTTTCATACTGGATTACAATCATATAAATTTGCAGCAAGGCCGTTATATTATTGGGGACAGACATCCCCTTCCCCAATATTTACATTTGCCCACCCCCCCTTCCAATATATTGATAAATAAATGATAAATACAATGAAAATAATAATGAACAAATGTAAACAAAATCATTACTACACTTGAGAAATAGCCAGTATTATTACTAAAGGTTATTGTCTTACAGTTTACTGCAGTCCTGCATCTAGTTCGTCCAAATGGTGTAGCCATACCCCAGCAGAAGCTTCATGAGGATGTACCCCAAAATGCTTTAGTCTTGGCTTTAGTCTTTGCACATGTATATTTTTGCTTTATAACTACTGCCCTCAGTTTTTTATTATGAAGGCAGTGCAAATAAATATGAATAACACTGAAAACATAAATTTATTTCAAATAAAACACTATTTCATTCTGGAATTTATTTATTTATCTATCCAGTTAATTGATTAATCGAGTTAGTTTCATTTATTATCTTATTATCTTATCTTATTATAACTATCAACAAAAAAAACATATTGAATGTAAAAAAACATGTTGTTGGTGAATTCCATTGAAAAAAACAAAAACATTTTTTTTACTGTATTGTTTAAGAACTTAACAATTGTTGCTCTGTAACGGTTATATGCTGTATCTGGAACCAGTCAAATGTTTGCTAGTTTTGGTTAGCACTCTGCTAGCTTGATCATGCATGGCCTATTCGTGTTAACATGTTTTTGCAGTCATTTGCAGTTGTCTCATGCTTTTACTAGATTTTACTAAATTAACTGAACATAAAAGTATTCTACACAGAGAATACCTTAAGGTAATTCTGTATGTACAGAATTACTGCTGTCCTACAAAGTCCTACAAAACTTCTGATGCAAAAAGGACAAAATCTAATTCCCTTGACTGATTGATGTGATTGTCATTTTCTTGAATAAGACCTGCCTGTTTCCAAAAAGACATTACTCATCTCTTCCATCACCATGTCCTTGTGTCCAGAGTCGTTGTTTTAGAACTGTTCTTTATAGTCTAGACTTTTAGTTAGTCCTGTATGGAAGGGAGGGATTGTGCAATGACTAGTATTCTAACTAACACCAAATCATCAGTTCATACAATTTTGGCCCATTGAGTAACCATTGAGCTGGAAATAGGCATTGTTTGATGCCTATTGCCAACTGATACCTCACTATTAGGCAAATATATTATTAATAAAATCATGAATTATCATACCTAACAATGTCTAACTATTGAGCCATTGTTAACTGTAAACAATTAATAACTGAAACTTCACCATGTTGTTTCCCCATAAGTAAACAATTATCTTTACTTAAACAATCCCAAACTAATGAAACATTGGTTGCTGTAAACTATTTAGAACTGATATGTCATCATCAGTTAATATATGTGAATGATAAACTATCATTAGCTAGCCTACCTCATTAATAATGTATTCAAAAATGTGATTATTATGAATTATTTATAATACTTAGGCTATTGTTCATACAAACAACTAGCTACATGAGTTTATTTCCTGCGTCAACATGAACAAATTATTCTACACACTGTTAGTTAATGCATTTGTAAATAATTAATAAAGTAAGGGTTATCATTATTAAATGTTTGTTTACATCTTTGTTGATCATTTGTTTATGTTAACTAGTGCATTTGTTAATGGTGGTTAATGTAGCCTTATAGCAAAGTGTTACCCCATCCCCAAAAACAAAGAAAACAATATTACAATTTTTTATTTTATTTTATTTATAGTTGCTGTTTATTCTAAAAATGATAACACTAGTAAGCATCACCAGTGTGCAAGTATTTATATCATTGTTTCTTTTCTTACTCCTGGTCTTCAGGTGTGCAATTAGTCATTTTTCGGACATTGTACATTCTGTCCATCTCACTGGGTTGTTGTTGATTAGGATATACTGTTCCCGCACAAATGGAGAGATGTAATTTGTATTAGACATGAGATAATATCACATGAGTGCTAAAGGCTGGCACCACAGTGCATGGTGGCCTATCCTCATTGTTTTATGTAACGGCACCGAGCCTTCACGTTTGTTTTGTCTCTTTCTGCCTCCCATCTCCCTCTGCTGTTTTTGTGGCACTCGCAGCGTTGTGTTCGCCATGCCTATAGTTAGCGATGTCAACAGTGACCGTGACACATGACACGACAGCCTGTCCTTTCGGAGAATGCTGCAACCACGGCACCGTGACTAAGGCTCAGTCAGTAGTGTGACGGTGTCCTGTAGGGAAATTCTACATGTTTCCGCAAGATCTGCACCGATGTCAAACTTTTCAGCAGGGAAGAGCATCGGTTGATGTTGAGCTCTTTCAGCTGTCGACAGCAAAGGGCCACACGCAAACGTAGGGAAACGTTAGACAGAGAAGAGAGAGAAGTGTAAGCTGAATAGACACAGTGACCTAGGTGGTGACTGTATTACCAAAGAGTTGTGGCAGAAAATGTAGGCGGATAGTCAAGCTGAGCGGATCGAAGAGGCCAGGGGCACTACGCACCCTACCATTCTATGTCACCTTTACTGTGTTAACCCTCTAACTCCCCTACCAGTCTTAGGGCGCTCATCTGTGTGCGCGTGCAGTTGTGCGTTAGCAGGGCCACAACCTAGCCCACAGAGAATAAAGGGCACTCTACTGTGACCTTGTAGCAGAGAACTTTCGCCAACATCAGCACAGCACCGCTGGAATCAGGCAGAACAAAAGGTCGAAGAAGTGGTGAATGAATAGTCGGTGTAGAATAGAGGGGGGTCAGGAGGTGAGCAACTCCAGCAAAAGGAGGAAGTGGGAGAATGTTGGAGGACTGTTGTACAAGATTGAGACAACTACTACAATTACTGTAAAGAGAGGAAATATTTGTTGTGGTATTTTCGAGACAATTCTGAACTAAATACTCTTTGTTGGAGTAGACAATTGTTTTTACAAATGACAATAATAATCCCTGCCAACAAACCTTCGGCTAATGAGCCAAAGCAATAATTTGCACTCTCTTCATTTTCTTTAGTTTCACAAAAAGTAGACAAAACAGAAAGAAAATACAGCACCAGACTTATTTCGTCTTTGCTAGACTCTGCATTTGATCTAAACTTTTCATTCCCTTTTTAAGGTTCAACTCCCAGTGACATTAATTTATGGACCCGATTAAAGTTCAGGGTTCCCCAGCGCACTTTGAAATTGGTCCCCTGTGCTCAGTGATCTGCCAACCCCAAGTGTCACCTAAATCTAATAGAGTAGAAAAAGTACAAAGATGAGAGACTGATCATTTGGTGTTTGTCACTGTTGTTGCTATAGTATCATGTTATCAAGACTTAAACGGGCCCTATGTAAAATTTTTACAGTACTACTAGCATTAATAAAAGCATAAGTAGCATAAATGACCAAAAGACCTCTGAACTTAATGTTCTAAATATCTAAGTCTACAGTAGATATTCCCCTGTTAACCATTCTTGCCGGGCCATATATCCATTTGTACTGATTTGTAGTCTCCTAAAACTCTCTTTATACACTCACAGTCCTACGGCCACTCCCTAAACCACCCTGGAATAGCTAATACTGTTCCAGATTGACTACATAAGGTATTGTAGACAGAACACGGGGAGGTTTTCCATTATTTTTAACCTATTTAATATGCCTCAGCTGTAACAGACAAGTTCTATTTTGTAAAGCATTTTCTGTACTCCTCATGAAAGTGCACTAACTGTAAGGCGTTCCATCTGAAATTATTAAAAACGGAAAATGGCAAATGATCCTACAAGAGTTTTACCTGCAGTTTCCTTGAAGTATCTGTACAAGCTATTAGTGACAGTGGCTTTTGTAAAGCATCATAAAAAAAACATTTGACTACATTAAGGGCCACTAGAAAGTTTCAGATATCCTTACTTTTCTACAGCCTGCATGTTCTCTTTAACAAAGGCGTATTTAGGAGGCTAGGGCAAGAGACTTGGCTGGAAAATGCATAATTTGCACTCCACAATGACAAATGACTATGGGGAGATGTGGTAGCGTGCTGCATTCATCCTTTGCCTAATGTGTATGAGGTCCAGAGCCTGTCTTGTTACACTGGCTTAATGGATTATGTCAGCAATATAGCATTAGGATCTAATCCCCCGTACTCACCACCTCTGTCATGTGTGTAGAAACCTTTGCAGGTGTTATTTGGTGACCGCTAGTCCAAGGCCACCCGAGAAAAGGTCTGAATCCCAGAGAGAGAGGGGGTCAAAGCCCAAAAAGAGAACAGGATATTAAAGCATAAGTGCTAGGAAAAACTCCCTTTTAAGATTGGAACTGAGGAAGTAAACCAGAAAGGACCAGAATCGGAATGGTTGCCAGTTCTTTTATGTCAGTGCCAGGTGTAGCACAACACCTTCTGAGGCCACATCACTCATCAATATAGAGTACGTACATATGAGCACGTCCATTCTCTGCCATTTACTCGCTTCAGGGGACTATGCCAACATTGACGAACAGCAGATTAGGCAAGTATGCTACCAGGCCCTGTGCCTGATGGACAAGGTTGTTGTTGCATTCGGCTGCAATACTCACTTTTTATTGGTATATTCAAATTTCGGTCCAGAACAGAAATTTTATTTTAGCCAGTGTGCCATGTCACAGCATTCTCCTTAAATCAGCTAATAGGGAGTGGATTACACGGCTCTTAAATATCTTTGTATTTGATGTAGCTATAATGTTATGTTTCTGATTGTGCAAGAACAAATGATAGACACTTCAACTTGTTTCCAGTTTACTTGTACACTAAGCTGACATCACTACAAAAAGACTCTAAATTCCCTCAACCCCGCACTTATTAGAACTACTCCTCAAGACTTGCATTACAATTCATCAGATACGCTATGTAATTTCTAGCTAGCTTAATTAGCTGTTAGCTTTTCAGAGTAGGCATTAGCGAGTGTTCCGTTTGCATCTCTTTGTTACATGATGAGAGAAGCAGGCCTATCTCCACAGCACTGGCATCAGTTTAATTTACACTGCAGGCAATTCAAATAGCAGATTATGTTCTTAATCGTTTGCTGCTTTAATTGTGCACTAATTCAAATCACTGTCTGCTTTACAGTACTTGACTTCTGAGCTAGCTATGTATGCATATGGAAAATCACGTACAAACTGGACAAAATCAAAGCACAGAAATCTCAGCTAGTCTTCAGCTTCAATGAGCTGGGAAAAGGTTTATGGTACACGTGTTTCCTATATGATGGCATGTCATGCCCACAGTCTCATCCTATAGTCTCAGAAGACATAAAAGCCAACTGTCTTTGCAATAACTAGTGTATATACAGTACACGGCTCAGGCAGCATCATCTATATTGCATAGCTCTCTCCACTCGCCTACAATTCTCCAACAAAAACATGTCCTTGCGCACAAACCCACACCGTAAATAACTGCTGTGCATTGTGTACAACAGCCTGCTGTGATCGCTTATAAGCAAACCCCATTTCCACTGCCTACTCTTGGTCTCTTCAGAGCTACACACACAAAACACAAACCGGCCTATTGCTAACCAAACCCCAAGACTGCGCTTCTCTGTATCCAAACTAGCTTTTGCTCATTGCCTAAGTGACAAGGAGAGAGCAAAGATATACTGTGTGCTTCCAGAGTTAACAACGCATGCATAATCGCCCCTCTTCTCATTGTCAATTATTTAGCCTGCCGAGTAGAGGTGGACTAGGTAAGAGAGTGGAAAGTTAATAAGTGGTAAGTGGTAAGATGCCGATCTGTTTTTAAGGACTGTCCGACACGTTACAGCGCCGTTACAGCTGGAGAATCAATACATGAAGGTTGACCTTCAGGATCAAATGCAAAACCAGACAGAGAGAAAGATAAAAGGCAGTGAGGCAGAGAGAGCTAGAGAGAAGGAAAGAGAGGCAGAGAAAACTAGGTGGGAGAGAGAAGGTAGTGGGAAAGGCAGTACAGTACAACAGAACCAGCCTTTGAATCTGCCCGTGTCTAGAGGCCCCCTGGGCAGTTGACTAAGTGCCTCAATGCTCTGCGGGCTTGTCGGCAGAAAAACCACCAGTGGTCACACATCTTCCAGACCCTTCGCTCGATATCTGTCATACTCAGAATATTTTCTACAGACCCCCCCAAAAAACATACACAGAATGAAAGTGCACCAGACATGTCAATAAGCCCCAGACCTCAGACAGACTGGATGAAATCTTGTCCAAGATTCGGTATAACAGTTGAAGTAGCATGGGAGCAGCAAATCCACTTAGCTTTGACCTCAAATGTGGCCCATTTACCACTGCTCTCAGAGCGTGCACAGACATTCACTATGGGGTTTGCCATGCACTTTCTGCCAGTAATCCTCTCAGAGCATGGGTCCTTCCGAAATGTCACCCAATTCCCTTTACAGGGAAGTATGTCTGACCACTGTCCACTGGGTTTTGGTCCAAAGTAGAGCACTTTATTAGGGGACAGGGTGCCATTTAGGATGCATGCTGCAGGCTAAAATTCAGAGTGGACTGAACTGCTGCTAAAGATGCCAGTAGAGACAGTTGTATGAGGGATGGAAAACAAAGTGTGATATATCCAAGTGCTGCTGACCAAACGATGAACAACAGTGGCACGCAATTAGATGTCTACTGGGATAATGCATTGTTGAAGGGCAATTTCCTATGAAGGTCAACTTGAGCACTCAAAAGGCAGAATGTATAATTTCAGAATAAGACCACATTTCTATTGTCATTATTGCCTAGGGCCAGGTTTGTGTTACCAGTTTACAGTGGGGTCAAGAAGTATTTAGTCAGCCACCAATTGTGCATGTTCTCCCACTGAAAAAGATGAGAGGCTTGACATTTTCATCATATGTACACTTCAACTATGACAGACAAAATGAGAAAAAGAAATCCAGAAAATCACATTGTAGGATTTTTTATGAATTGAATTGCAAATTATGGGGGAAAATAAATATTTGGTCAATAACAAAAGTTTAACTCAATACTTTGTTGTATACTCTTTGTTGGCAATGACAGAGGTCAAACGTTTTCTGTAAGTCTTCACAAGGTTGTCACACACTGTTGCTGGTATTTTGGCCCATTCCTCTAGAGCAGTGATGTTTTGGGGCTGTTGCTGGGCAACACGGACTTTCAACTCCTTCCAAAGAATTTCTATGGGGTTGAGATCTGGAGACTGGCTATGCCACTCCAGGACCCTGAAATGCTTCTTACAAAGCCACTCCTCCGTTGCGCGGGCGGTGTGTTTGGGATCATTGTCATGCTTAAAGACCCAGCCACGTTTCATCTTCAATGCCCTAGCTGATGGAAGGAGGTTTTCACTCAAAATCTCACGATACATGGCCCCATGCATTCTGTCCTTTACACGGATCAGTCGTCCTGGTCCTTTTGCAGAAAAACAGCCCCAGAGCATGATGTTTCCACCCCCATGCTTCACGGTAGGTATGGTGTTCTTTGGATGCAACTCAGCATTCTTTGTCCTCTAAAACCCAACAAGTTTTTACTAAAAAGTTATATTTTGGTTTCATCTGACCATATGACATTCTTCCAATCTTCTTCTGGATCATCCAAATGCTCTCTAGCGAACTTCAGACGGGCCTGGACATGTACTGGCTTCAGCAGGGGGACACGTCTGGCACTGCAGGATTTGAGTCCCTGGCGGCGTAGTGTGTTACTGATGGTAGGCTTTGTTACTTTGGTCCCAGCTCTCTGCAGGTCATTCACTAGGTCCCACCGTGTGGTTCTGGGATTTTTGCTCACCATGGTGATCATTTTGACCCCACGGGGTGAGATCTTGCGTGGAGCCCCAGATCAAGAGAGATTATCAGTGGTCTTGTATGTCTTCCATTTTCTAATAATTGCTCCCACAGTTGATTTCTTCACACCAAGCTGCTTACCTTTTGCAGATTCAGTCTTCCCAGCCTGGTGCAGGTCAAATTTTGTTTCTGGTGTCCTTTGACAGCTCTTTGGTCTTGGCCATAATGGAGTTTGGAGTGTGACTGTTTGAAGTTGTGGACCGGTGTATTTTATACTGATAACAAGTTCAAACAGGTGCCATTAATACAGATAACGAGTGGAGGACAGAGGAGCCTCTTAAAGGAGAAGTTACAGGTCTGTGAGAGCCAGAAATCTTGCTTGTTTGTAGGTGACCAAATACTTATTTTCCACAATAATTTGCTAGTAAATTCATAAAAAATCCTACAATGTCATTTTCTGAATTTTTTTTCTCATTTAGGCTATCATAGTTGAAGTATACCTGTGAGGAAAATTACAGGCCTCTCTCATCTTTTTCAGTGGGAGAACTTGCACAATTGGTGGCTGACTAAATACTTTTTTAGCCCCACTGTATGCCATAAGCCAAAGTCATAAGCCATGGTGGCCATAAAAGAGTAGGAAGCCAACTCTCAAATAACACATTTCAGTCAATTATATTTTATGACTTTTAGAAAAGGTCCTTCATTGTTTGATCATGAAATCTACTATATTTAAATGTTTGTTTCTGACAGTAGAACAGCTATGAAGGCTGGGGTACTGTCATGGCCTCGGTGAGTGACGGAACCAGTTGCAGACATTGTAAAGAAAAGGTGAATTTATTCTACAAGACAAAACAACACGAACTGTAGACACGAAAATTTAAGGTGCTGAAACAAGCAGCAAAAAACGTATATCTAACTAAACATAAAACACACTGTGCAAATTTACAGATAACACATGTAGAGCATTCACAGAACAGGAACAATAAACAAGACAGGACCGTGAACGTTGTAAAGTGAACAAACAATAAAACACACCGGGTGTGGCTAAAAACCTAACTTAAGTAGGCTCCCCAATCAGAGGCAACTGGCAACAGCTGTCTCTGACTGAGGAGCCCACAACAGTGGCATAGAGGTGGCTAGAGGCACCTCTATGTGTCATGCCCTGACTGTGAGCCCCAAGGCACAGATATGGCCAGGGGACTCCAGCCAGGACATGACAGGTACAACATCTATAACAGTCAATTATCCTCTCCAATTAGCTTAACTAACATGCCAGTACTTTGAAGATGGGCCACCCAGATTGCTCAGCAGTCATTGAGACTTCTTTGTTCTACCAAAGAGCTGACCGACAGCTAGACTAGAGTCACCTTGATTGATGATGAAAATTGAACAGAGACTTATGATTGAAGGAAGGAACATTCTCCCACATTGTTTGAAAAGTCTTCAACACTTTTGAATCCATGGCAGTTGTTGCGATGTGAAAGGCCCATTAGATAGAAGAAAACATCACCAGAAAACAATAATAATAATATACATACTTTTCGTCTATACTCTCAGGGAAAGCTTTATTGATACTTAGTTGTAGTTTTGTGTGCAAATGTCACATCAAAACACTAATTTCTTCAGTGAATCAGTCACTCAATTACATTAACGGTTATTGTGACAGCCCACAACTCTTTTTTTCTCCTCCATTAAACAAAAGAGAGGTTGGGGATTTGACCATACGGGTTGTATCTCTGGAGAGGCAGAGACGTTGATGGAGTTGATAGACCCAGCTATAAGGTAAGTGTGTGAAATGCAATTATGAAGAAACAACTGGGAGGCATCCAAGGGAAGACTAACCTTCTCACCTAGAGCCAACCACAAAACAACATGACCTTCATTATAGGTGGTCAATTACTTCCTGTTATGGTTATAAAATCATTTCTCCCAGGGCATTTCCGTGAGGGCATATCAGACTCGGAAAGACGAGTATCGGATTATTAGGTTATATCCGTTCCCGGGAATAAACTGCACCACAGGGAAGATGCCACCAGAGCTATTGCATCCATTTAAATAACCACAATGTATTCAAGGACAATGACCCACAACAGGATTATTTTACTGCGGTTAAAAAAAACATCTGTAGACAAAAAAGATAGAAGTCTTTTGGCTCAAGTGGGGGTAAGGAAGACACCAACTAACCAATGAGGAGTCTAAAGTCACTGTAGACTTCTAAACTTAAGAGGTAGGAGTGTGGACGGGTTAAAGTTGCTTTGAAATCGTAAGTAAGCATACCATCAGACAAGCATGAGCCCAGACAACTATGGTGCAAGTGCATGTGATTATGACATCAACTGCATTTGAGTTATGATTTAAGCTACCTCCAATAAATGGATTTCATAACTTTGTTCAACGTAAAACATTTTTATAGATAAAGACTCCAAGAGTCCCAATGTAAAAGCCATTTTTTCTAGAAGATATGTGGGCGAGGTGTTTGTATGATTTTGGCTTAAGGCAGAGTAGTGGATTTTGTACAAACCATACTAAACTGATCAGTATTTCCTCATAATAAATTCCCTGAAGATCACAAAAAAGGCATCGTTATTTTATCTGAAACCAGAGATGTTGGAAGATCAAAGGGATAGTGTGAAGGAATAGCATCCCGTTCATAAACTCTGTGGGAGAGGCATATAGACGAGGATATCAATATTTGCTTCTCCCTCATCTCCGATACACATTCAAGTTTGGTAAACATTCACACAACAGGCATCTAGAATGTTGCCATAACTGGAAAATAAATGGACATTAGCTGCCCTTCATTTAGCTCACTGATAGTGGTCATTTTCCCACTGCGTCTGGTCCTGACTTTACATTCACGCACACACAAAACTGGGGGGGTACAGATTCTGGAGGGGAAATGATGCCTCCCTCTCATTAAGCATAATGCTCAATGTCAATGCTATCTCTCACAGCAAAGCTAATAGCTAGTTATTACTAGTAATAACAGCCATTTTACTTTTTTCAATGAAATAATGACTGGTATTTCTAGAACGGCGATGCATCACAGGAACAGCAACCGGTAGATTATGAATTGCATGAAACAATTTACTCTACAATCATGTTATGTAGAATAAACATGTATCCAACATTCATAGTAAGGAGCTCTACCCATGAAATGTATATCTGCAGCAGTCTGAACATCCTGCAACTGTTCAAACAACCAATCCAAGGCATAATGACTGCTCATTTCGACATGCCCCGCCCAAACTGACAACTTTTTGACAAAACATTCGTAAGGTCACATTTTGCAACATTCCCTTGGTCTTTAGCATTTAGCAGTCACAGATTAATTGTAAAGGAGGGTGAACAGCACACAGCTGCCGAGATGCAACACTGTTGCAAGTCACATGAATTCCATTCCAGACTGCTTCTTGATGGGTTGTCAACTGCTGAGCTTTGAGAGGATTTTTAAATGTATCTGGCCAGGCATGATAAATGATCAGGGCTTGGGCCAGCTGATGTCTGTCTGTGCTCAGGAAGATAATGCCAGCTCTTTCAACTGTGTGGCGAAGTATCGCTCTGAGTTTGACAGGTACCGTCTGTGTTGTTCCCTTCTCTCTCGATCAATGGCTGTTATCAGAGGTTTAGGGGGTGAGACACACATGGGCTTTTACATTTGAAGACTCTAATGGTGAAAAGAAAAATAATTCAAAACAAGTTGTCAGACTTGCCTCACTCAGACATAGCCGGCTGGTACACTTGAGGCGCTAGATATGAATATGTGTGTGAGTGGGATGGCATTTTCTACTTTTAAGAAAATAAAAGTATTTATTACAGTGCTGCTATGACCAGGAATCCAGGTAAAGGCTAACAGAAACATAATATTAACAAAAAACACGATACACACGCTAGCAACATTTGTTGATTTTTGTAACCATACATAAACTGATGAAGACGAATTTACAACCAGTTTTGAGTACAAACCTTATTTCATTCAATAACTGAATGTTTTAATTTCCCTTAGTTTTATCGTAAATGTATCATACACATATTCATTTAAAACATAACCCATCAGATGAGCTTGTTTTTGCAGTGCATCTTAGTTACAATATGTACCAATTTTACAACCCTGATTCCAAAGATGGGTAAATTGTGTAAAATGATAATGAAAACAGAAGCAATGATGTGCAAATCATGTATTCGTATGTTTCATTGAAAACAGTAAGACAACATATGAAATGTTGAAACATTTCAGAAAAAAATATTTTTGGATTTGAATTTGATCTAAGCGAAACATTTCAAAAAGTTAAAGGGGCATGTTTACCACTGTATTTCATCACCTCTTCTTTCAACAATACTTTGTACGCATCAGGGAACTGAGAAGACCAATTGCTGTAATTTTGAAAGTAAAATGTACTCCCATTCTTGCTCGATATTGGATTTCAGATGCTCAATAGTCTTTTCAATTGCTGTCAGTTTAGGACTGCAGACAGGCCAGTTTAGAACAGGTTTATTATGGAGCCATGCTGATTATACATGCAAAAAGATGTTTGGCATTGTCTACAACAAACCTATATCACTAGGTAGATTTGCCTAAACAAAACTGTTGGCTTTACCATGTAGTGATGGGCTGCTCGTCACTCACACTCACGACTGTTCCAATCTGTTTGAGGCTCTCCCCATCAGAACGATGTTTGAAGAAATGTACCAAAACACTTCTGGTTACGTGACGCCAGGTGTTGAAAGATCACCTGGTATGGAACAAAACCTGTGTAGTTAAGTCATAGAAAATGTACCGTCTCAGGTTATAAAACCAAGTTCAATACCAACAACTTTGATATCAAAGTTGGCATAACGTTTATGCAAGGAAGCCTAGTTGATAGTAACCATAGAAATGTTATACCGTACATTCACTTTTTCAGCAGGCTACGCATCGCAGCCTTTACAGAATACCACTATTACCAATACTTCAGCGAAATTCAATGGTGGCTCAGTGGGTAGAATCGCAGACTTTCCTGTGGAACCACACAAGTGCAAATCCTGGTTAATCTTTTCCAAAAACAAAACTATTTATGGTTTTGAATGATTTATTTAATTTAGTTTGTCCTATGGCTCTGCATTTAACATTAAAATCATTATAATGAATGCAGTGTTAAAAAAAGCATATTGAAACGTAGTGATGGGGTGTTCCATTATTTTTGACACTTACTGCATAGGAACATTGTCTCAAATATTGATGGGCTACTATGCACAGCTGCTCGATACTATCCCAAGCTTTTTGACCCCTTTCCAACACTCACCAACAACTTTGAAAGATTTACGTCACTTTGTGGCAAGTTAGCAAACATGACAAATTTGAAAACAATTCCAGTAGTAAATGTTTAGCTAAACCTGGGATAGCTATGTTAGGTTGTGGTGTGTCTGTTTCAAATTTGCTACCTACTAAAAGGATTGGCAGTGTCATTGACATGTATTTGGGGAGTGTATGTGTGTATAAAGCTAAGATTTCTTTTTTGTGGTATATCGGATCAGTGATTGATTTTTGTAGAGCAGGTCACATAATAGTAAATCGTCTTAAAATGTCTTATGAAGATTTGTGTTAAGTGTATGCGTTGAGTTTTGGCATTTAATGCTATATTGTATTATGAGAAAAACAAAGTTTTTCACATTAAAAAAGGAATGTAATTTCTAGTCAGTACTTGTAAATCCATTCAATTCAGAATTAAATTTAGACCACAATTAAATCCCAGTCAAAATCATTCTAAAATAAATGTTGCTGATTGTGTCTCTAATTGCCTGTAGTAATTACAACTAATTTCCATAACTTTCAATTATTAAAGTTACCAAATAAAAAGACACAAATACACAAAAAGAAATTCACAGAACGGACATTTCATTTACTAGGTGAACTCTCCTTAACCACTGGCAACACAATAAGTCATTCATCTCCTTTAATGCATAGAAACTGACAAAACATAAAACAAGTCAACATTAATAGGTGAGCTTATGGTCGACCCAGTTAAGGTAACCATTTGTCTAGAATTCAGGAGAGAAAGGGAGTACTTAAAATGTAATTGTTTAATAACATTTTGTTAATTGAAAAATGTCTTACATTTTTTTTAAAAATCCACTTGCATTGGCTATGTAAACAAATGCTCCCCAAGAAAGTAATTCCCAAATGAAAGTATTTGAATCAAACAAAATAAAAAGGTCGGGGAATGAGAGAGAAAAAAATAATAATGAGAGAAACAGAGAGATTGAAAGAGGTCAGGGACAAAGTGAGAGAGGGAATGAGTGAGGCTGGAGAAAGAGGAAAAGAGAAATACAGATGTGGGGGAGAAAGCAGTAAAACGGATGACAAGGAAGTAAAGAGGGGGGAAAAAAGACTGAGTAAGAACTCAAACCAATCGCACCATTCCCCAGCCAGTTCCTCTGTGAAATAACCGTTTTTAACAGTAGACGTTAGAGGTGTTGTGCCCGGGCTCTATCCAAAATGGCACACTTCTTAATACAGTGGTCTACTCAATTGGCACCGATCAAATGTAGTGCCCCATTTAGGGAACAGGGTGTCATTTGAGTAGCTGGGCCAACACTTTACTGACTGACTGACTGTCTGACTCATTGTGGCTAAGCAGTGGGAGCGCTAGCTGTTACTAGTCCTGCTGTGAAAGTGTCTTCGGTGGAGACAAAAGGAATTATACTAGGGGAAAAAACTTTTTTTCCATATTGCTCTCTCTCACTGTCTTTCTATAGATTCAATTCACTGATCAATCCGGTCTTTTTTTTTAAATAAATGTGAAAAGACTGTGTCATTGTGTGTACATACATGTCGCTCTAAAGAGGGGAGAATGGTTTAGCTTGTGGCATCAGCTTGAAGTGAAGCGGCGCTGACAAACCGCGGTGGACTGGAAGAGGCCAGGAGCAGACCGGAATCAGCGGCTGCTCACTCTTTCTCTGAGAGGAGGGACTGAATGGCCCGTTGAAGTCATTCGTGTGTAAAGCACACGGCACAGCAGTCTCTCTTACAGATCCCTGCCGGGGCCCCCAGGGACAAAAGCCACTGTACCCCGCTGAGTAACAATGGGCGGGGCTGCAACTCAGCCAAAACACCCACGGATTGCTACCACGGAACCACAGCCCACCGCGTCAGACTGCGAGGCAATGACTGAATGGATTTCTACAGGGGGAAAGGGTGGGGGGTGGGTACAACTGGTGACCTGGGTGACGTGGTGAACCGAGACTAAGAGCCACCTGGGAATTTGGATTCCATCTGCTGCACTTCAGCTCCATTAAGAACCGCCACAGCAGTTGAGGGACTCCAGAAATAAGACTGGAGCTCCTTCGTCATCATTAGGTCAACCAATCACTAACTAACAAGACGGTAATGGCAGTTCAAATTGTGCCTAGCGACCAGTGTTGAAAGCATCTCCCAGCATTCCCTGGGACCTAGACAAACATTGAATACAGAAGTCAACCGGTTGTGCATGAGTGCTTATTGCTCTTGTACACTCTCATACAATAACACATGCAGGGTTGCCAGACCAGAGCATTAAGGAAAAGTATGGGATATTAAGAGATATTGCAGTGTGCTCTCAATTACTGCCTGCGGGGCCCAAAAGACAACGTTGTGGTTCCCCCATGAGTACATCAATGCAAGGGAAACCTTCCAAGACGTAATAGGTCATTTTTATTTAATTCAAGATTTCCATTACGGCTTTCAGCACGAACAGCATAATTCAAACTGCTTGTAAATAGAGTTGTAATTTCTGCTTCTGCAGAGGTATAATGTGGATTAAATGTACAGAAGACATTTTCAAAGCCTTAACATGCTGTGGAATGTTGGTGTGAAGTGTGGAATCATGTCTACCGCTAAACCAGCGTGACACAGTGCTTCAAGCTTTTCAGCATGTAAGTTTGAGCAACATACATACAAGATGCACCATTAAATTAAATCCCCATTTGTATCCATCTGTATAGATTGTATCACCTCATGTGGTGTCACTTATTATTCCATTCCCTAATCCATTGCAGTGTTTTAATTGTGTTTTGGGGGCTTTGCAGCTTATGTTTTGGTGTCAGATACCACAGGACACCTTTAGGGGTCTTGTTGAGTCCATGCTTTGGGTCGGCTGTTTTGGTGGCACGCAGAACATACATATGTGGGCTGTAAAAACAGGTAAATTATATGTCCATGAGGTTAAACTACTACTAGAGTCTTCCATTTTCATTGATGGTGACATCAGCTCCCCAAGGACACTCAATTCAAAATGACCTGCAATTTTATGCTGACACCTTCGTCCAGTTTATTTAGAGCAACAGACTCCCACACATATAGGCGCTCATCAGATGTCTCTACTGTGTTGAGGGCGGGGCCAGGGCCATACAGCCCCCTCATTCATTATCATGCACAGTCAGTCATGTCTGTCTTACAAATTTCTTATATTCACAGACAGTATGTCTTAACGATGTGACGAGTCAGTGTTGCACGAGCGAAGTGAAAAAACAACAATACAGAATTACATTTTAAAACAACTATAAGAATAGCAGTTTTTTCGGTCTCGTATTTTCTCTGTCTGACTTGTCGGTCTTTCCAGATCAAGGCTCAGGTTTATGATGTGTGGAGGAGAGCAGGCAATGCATGACTGCAATAGCCACTCAAACACACACCTCAAATCACACAGGTGACAGGACGGGAAAAAATATGAGGGACATCAAAATCTCTCAGAGGCTTCCTGTATTCTTAAGCAATGTTGCTGGAACTCTTCACTTAGCACTTGTCAATGCAACCCGTTTGCAGGGTGGTGAAATAATAACAGGTGGCTCGCTAGAAGGAGGCACCATGAGTGGCCTCATCCCTGCTTGTTTTGTAAACCCACAGCTTTACCTCAGCATTTCGGGACAGATCCTGTTAGCATGCATGGGTAACTCAAATCCAGACTCAGCCAGTGGGGACCTGGAAAATATATCCAGTACTTCATAGGACTTACATAGGATCTACAATGGACCACATTTAGTAAACATTATGAATTAAAGTGGCCTGGAAACATCCTTGACCAGCTATCTTTTTCTCACTCAGTTCATTATCAATCTGTATATACACCCCCGATTACCCAAAACAAGGGTTTCCCAACCCTCACCACCAGCCCCACCAGACCACCTTTCTTTACACCGTGAGCGGGCCATTTAGTCAAACGTTTGATAATATGACTTTAAAAATTGTGTCTATTTCAATTACACAGGTGAACTGGCACAGCCCAGGCTCTCCAGGGTACAAAAACAGCCGTAATTGTACCATTTTCAAAATATTACAATACAACTAATGGAAAATTATGTTTTCGGGTGCAATGTAGAGTTTCAGAGTTTTTCCTTTTCTCACACATTTTTGTAAGCCTGCCAGCTGTCTCTGGCTCCTGCAGTCCACATCTTTGACACTTCTGGCTCAGCTTGCCCGGACTTCACCATTCAGTGACAGGTTTTTATTTCACTTGAGCCTTCACTTGTGCACTACATAGGCAATGTGGCGCCAGTTGGGCCTAATCCATGGTGGTCCTGGCTGTTCTCCACTACTCCGGTAATAGCGCAAGCACACTGAAAGGGAAGGTTACTGTATTAAAAATGTGCCTGCTATCTTATATGTTGTCAGGTCGTATAGCTAACAGGCTCTCCGGGAGACTCCAGAGGCAAGGGTTTTATTCCCGGGCCTAGTGTGACAGTGCATCATCCAAATTGACAGGGAAAACAATTGAGCACGTCCACGTGTCTTTCCGAGGGCGCTTCTCGCGGCGCTCACAATGTGGATATTTGCTGAGAAAGATTAGGCATATCACCCATTGTGCCTTTTGCTCCGGCAACACAATGCATCAGTTTCAAGGCTGATAGTGACGGCAAGAGAAGAGAGACACAGTCTTGTCTTTGTTAGGCCTATGACTAACATTCCCACCATTGAACATTAGTTAATGCTGTATCCACCCATGTATCCACGCGATTCTAAATGCGACTCCAATCCATCATTGGACTCTGGTGATAAGCAGTGCAATATGTAGGGAATAGATTGCGAATTGGGATGTCTCCATAGACTGGCAATCACTATGACCGCAGACAACAAAACAAAACAAAATACAGCCACAAAACTAACCAGAACAGATATAGTTAATCACGAAAGACCCTGCTGAAGCTTGTACCATTATTTGGAGCAAAATGCCATGGACCATGAAGTAGGCAAGAACATCTTTTAGGGCCCTAAAGAAATAACACTGGGCATTGTCACAAATGTCACACTATGTAGTTTATTTCTTTTAAGCAGAGCTTTGTGAGCCCTCATCACATCTGTATGATGTAGGGTGTGATTTTGGAGACATACCGCAGTCACTACCAATCCCTCATAGGACCAAACTGGCCCAGCGCTGACCAGCGAATAATGTGGGAGAAGACGAATCCCAAAATTAAATACAACCCAATTGAATTGTATCTGTATGAATTGAGGGACCCCCTGGGGCTTATAACTTTAAATTAATACACTACTTATTTGTTGTTAATATAAGCACATTCTCTTTTACAATCTCTACCTCCTTTCCAAACTTCTGCTCCCTCAGTCCTTTTCTCGTTACTCCCTAAATGCCTTTTTTCCTCTTTCCCGCTCCATCCCTCCGGTTATACGAACAGGCCATAATAATACAAATTAATAACATAATGCACACACATAACACACACCAAATCAGTGCCTGCTCCATGATCCCAGACAGCAGACAATATTGAGCCTGGCGTAATTTGGTCAGACAGAGTTTAGTATTTCTGTATCTTGGTCTCAGTAAAGCTACAAACTCCCAACACTCAATATTTATATCTTTAACAACTGAACATCATTGAATATCATTCCATGCATCCACAACTCTACAGTCCAGCCGTTCAACTTCCTATCCAAACAAATAGTGTGGCTGCCGTTTTACTGAAAAACTAAGATTCTAGCTAATAACAGTAATATAGATTTTGTTAGGCATTCATGGAATCGTTTTTCTGTGTGACAGTTGAGTCCATATTTTCCATTCTGTTCAACTGGATCGAACCTGCTGGCAGCGACAGGCTTGGGTAGAGAATTTAAATTAATGTCTACACAAGGGTGGATACATTCAAACACTATCTCACAGTTGAAGAATAACTTTTTTCAACCTATTCTTTCCCCATAACTGCCATAACATTAAGTAACGTTATAAAGTGCATTGAATAAGTATTAGTCCCCTGTCGGATGTTTTTGGCGTGAACAAACAACACAAAAACTATATAAATGTAGTTGTGTCTTGTGGCATGTCCCGCCCGTGCTTCAGCTTAACAGAAAATTGTCCTGACATTGTCATAATTCATGTTTACCTCAAATATGACAAGTTGGCTTTCGAACTTTCGAAGTCTAATGGCATGAGCCAAATTTTGTCAAATGCATTTGGGCCAAGCCTAAATCACTTGAAGTTAATAATCCCTTTTATTAGGTTGGGTCAAGTTCACACATGACCAATCTGACCAAATTCAATACAAAAACAAATTGCAGCTAAGCAGAAACATATCATCAACATATATCAACAGATCTATTCTCACGTCACACAACCATACACTTTCACTCTAACACAGTACATAGACTACTGTTCAAAAGTTTGGAGTCACTTTGGAATGTCCTTTTAAATACAGGAATTTAGTTTGAATAGGATATAAAGCAGAATGTAGTGGACATAAAGTCATTGACCACGTTTTTCAGTTGGAATAACTATGTCCTTCAAACTTTGCTTTCATCAATGAATCCTCCATTTGTAGCAATTTCAGCCTTGCAGAACTTTGGCAATTTAGATGTCAATTTGTTGAGGTAATCTGAAGACAGATTTGCTTCCTTAAGCACCGCCCACAAATTGGATTGGCTTGATGGGCACTTCTTATGTATCATACAGTCAGCGTTCGCTCAGCTGTTCTCGTAACTTAAAAATGGTATGTCTAAGTGTGTCAGAAATGTTTGTCTAAACAAACAAACATCGGGGCTATGTTACACCAGTTAGTGCTACCTCCACGATATGGTTTCCTGCTCCAGTGTGTGTGCGTGGGTAGTTGTGTTCCTCTACACGAACAGGCCCTGGGAGGGACATTACAAGCTCAAACGGTTATGGGTTGAGATCCAATTACTGTGCTGGCCACTCCATTATAGACTGAATACTAGCTCACAGCTTCTTCCCTAAATAGTTATTGCATAGTTTGTCCTATTGTAGGAGGAAATTAGCTCCAATCAAAT
This sequence comes from Novumbra hubbsi, assembly GCA_016801125.1. Taxonomy (NCBI): domain Eukaryota; kingdom Metazoa; phylum Chordata; class Actinopteri; order Esociformes; family Umbridae; genus Novumbra; species Novumbra hubbsi. Next base: position 100,597 of record JACXGK010000155.1, on the reverse strand, counting down.
GCCATCAACCTTACCCTGTACGAATTTCCCACTTACCACCTCCAAAGCCCCCTTAAATCATCACACTGTCTCCACCATGCTTGACAAACTGGTTTAAGCACTCCTCCAGCATCTTTATATTTTGTCTCACAAATGTTTTTTTGTGATCCGAACCACACAAACTTAAATGTGTCCGTCCATAGACACTGGACCAACGAATATTGAGAAAGTGTTGTGTTCTTTTGCCCATCTTCATCATTTCTTTTAATTGACGTTTTCTTTACAACTTTGCGTTAAAATGCCAACATCCCAAAGCCTACTCTTAACACTAGAAGCGCCGAGCCATTGTTACCCCCCTAAAGTGCAGTTTGGGCAAAATGTGCCCATGAGTCTACAGACAGGGACGTATTTACTGACACGTAATGGTCGCTAGATGGCGCTTCTTGCACGGATCCAAAGTCAAGGCCGATACTTTTGGGTGTCGGTTATCTTGTGTCAAAGTGTTTTGATTCAGTGTTGCTCCGATTTCGAGGTTAGGGTGTAACGATTGCAGTTACTACAATGTGTAAAGACGCCGGTCTGGCTTGGTTTTATACAATATAATATTGTGCTCAATATTGCAGTTTGTATTGGTGGAATAATACAAACAGCAACAAAGGACATATAAAGTCAAAATTACTTTGGCAACTGAACTGGTGATGTCAAGGAGATTGTCTTGCACCTTCACCTTACTGTCGATCTCTGGCCAATGTCCGTGTTACGTTCTAAATTTCACAATAAATCGACCTGCTCACAAAACCCAAATATCACTATATAAAACAAGTGACATTTAAAAGAAAAAAGTAAGAATATAATTCTAAACCTCTTTCTTGTATATTTTGAATTAGGTAAGTACCAAACATTCCAAAATGGTTTTGTCAATAACTTTCCAGTGGTGCAGTGGTTTGGGTTTACTGATAGTAAGCCCAGCGTCCATGGTTTGATTCCTCCTGTCTGCAACTACTTAATATTTCCTTTTCTCCTTCCGCAATTTTCCAATTGTGGAAACCCAAATTGCTGCTTCCAGCTATATGTGTAGAAAATAATGCATTATAAAATCTATATAATGTGTTTTACATAATAGCTTAACCTTCATTTTCAATCATCTCCCTACTACACCATAGGCAGGACAAGGAGGAGCTATTAAAATTACAATGTTTGAAATATTTGTGGAAAATCACCTGATATGAAAATTAGCAATCAAATGGGTGTGTTTAATTTGTGGATACTCTAATGGGTTAGTCTTAGGGAATTGCATTGTGCTCCCACCCCCCACCTAAAGACAGCATCGCGAATCAATAGATTTGGTCTCAAGTCAAATCGCTAACATGTCTGGCAGAGCTCACAAGTTTTGTTCCCTGAACATTGAATGCTCACTTTACATCTCCATTTCGCAAACGCATTACAATATTGTCCGCTAACCGCTGACCAGCCGGCCTACTTTCATCTATCCATAAATAGCGTTGTGCGTTCAACATGTATTTTGTTGAACGGCTATTCAGAATTTAATGCCAAATGTGTCCGGTTTATTGGCCATGTATTGTGTAAAGCGACACTGCGCCTTGTTCATCTACTACAGTTATGTTCTCACTGCACTGTATTTCACAAACGTATCGAATACCTCCGATATCATCGCAAATGTATCATTCACAAGACAGGCAGTCCTTGTGGTCCTGTCATCAAGGGCAGATATCTGTAAATTTTTGATTTTCATTTCGGTCGACCAATAATCATCGAGTTTCATGCTTTTACCGCCAGTAGCACCTCTCAAATAAATAAGATCCACGAATGCTTTTAGTTCGGCATCTGTCAATTTTCACTTTCCTGCATAATTTTGCTCAGCTCCTGCTTCCGTGTATTTTCTAACGTTTGTCCAGATTTCTGTGTCAATCAAACACTTTAGACTACTCAGTGGACTTGTACTATTTTCATATGTAATATTATTAGAGTTATTCCGTCAGGAGTAATCCGATTGTAACTGTAGGTTTTGTTATTAGAGTCACTCCATCATGTATATTTTCAATCAAAGGAATACTAAACATTCCGAAATAGTCGAATTATTACCTTCACTGGTGGGGCAGTGGTTAAAGTGAACCGATTGTAAACGCAGCGTTCATGGTTCAACTGTCTGCAGCAGCCTAAAATTTGCTTTTACGCTTCCGCATTTTGCGTATGCGTGCAGTACACGTCGGTCAATTGCAGCTGATGTATTATTATTATTGCGACATCTGCTGATAGAAAACAGAATTGCAACCATGGAATGCAGGGATAAAAATGGCAGAACGCGCAATTTAACATTGAACAGGAATTAAATAGCCTTAAATCAGCTTTTCTCAGTGTGATTTTGACAATTTAAAAATATTGGGTGATAAAACACACATATTTAGGAAAAAAAGCAGGGTCCTGGAATTTGATCGAGAGCGAGAATATATGGCATTGTTGACATTGAAACTGGTTCTTTGTGGGTACTATTTAATGAAGCTGCCAGTTGAGGACCTGTGAGAGATTTGTTTTATTTGAGGACCTGTCAGACAGTAATGTTAAGTTTGAAAAACCCTATGGCCTCCCAATACTGGGTTTATTCTAGTTAAAGCCCACAAAGGTCATTTACAACATTATCAATGTCTGCATTAGTGTTTATGGAGTTATTTTAATGGAAACAAAAAATAATTTTCTTTCGAAGAACATGTCCCAAAACGTTTGAACGGTAGTGTACATAGTGTGCATCACATGCGAGGATGGCTATAGACCAGGGGTGGGCAAACTACGGCCCGAGGGCCAAATGCGGCCCGCGAGGCTGTCCCATCCGGCCCACGGAATGTATTAAAATTATTTTGGGGGGAATTAAAAAACCAACTCACCAGCCCATTCTTATACATCCGAGTCAGAATTTTTACTATTTACACCTTATATGGGATCTACTGTACATATGTAATGTATGTTTTAACTTTTGCCCTTTTCTGGCCTCCAAATCAATTATGATTAACAAATTACAAAAACAAATGTGGCCCTCCATTTCATTTCAAAATCCTGATGTGGCACCCGAGCCAAAATATTTGCCCACCCCTGCTATAGACTGTAGATGGGCTTAAATCACTGTCTGTATAGTTCGAGATTCCTGTAAAATCCACCATAGCAATGGACATTGCATTTATGTATAAGTTAAGACCGCGTTGTCTACCGGTCTGTAATCAATTTCGTTCTGAATTCATTTCAGGAGCGTTAGCCAAACTCGATTTGCATCGCAGGGTCATATTTGCAAACTGCTGCTAAGATCTTCCGAAAACAGCAGAAAAATAAGAAAACATCTCCCATGTTTTCCCATGAGTCCAACTTTGTGTGTGCAGAGAGCACTCCCACTCACAAGCAGATAGATCAAGCTTAGAAGAAATAAGCTTACAGTGGCCTGCACATTCTAGAAGACACACACACACAACACCGAAGAGGATAACACAAGACTCCATGGAAACACATACAGTCATATAGATAGTTCCACATCATGGGTCTACAGCAGTGCATTCCTTGGAGCTGCTCATCCCTGGGCTCGGCTGTTGCACGGCTATACCAATTATCTACAGGACGTGTCAGAGACGAGGGCCATGGACGAGGGCTAGTCACCACAGGGCCAGACAGGCAGAATAATTATTCTAGGCGGATGAAATTGCTCCCCATGTCATTTCTCTCTCTATGTGCATTTGATATTGTATTTCTGTCTCTCTCTTTCTCTTCCATTTATCCACACACCTACTCGTTCTCTCTCTCCCACTAACATTTCTGTTAGAAAACAAATGATCCCAGCCACAAAATGGTCTCACTATAACCACCTTGCTGGCAGGAACGGCTTGTGGTATCAGGGTCTCAAGTCTGTAACTCACCGGACCCTGCACAGCTTCTCCCAAACATGTGTGACTAGACTGCAATCTGAGCAGCAGGATTTTAACAGAATGCCTGCAAATAAATCTCACACATTCTGGTCTTAAATTTGTTTTTAAAAACCTGCCACGGGTGGAAGCCTTTGACCGATCCAGTGAATATGAAGTAAGGGTTTTGATGGAGTGTTGTTTGTTAACATACAGCGTCCCCTGAAAACAAGAACTCCAAACCGTGGAGACAACAGAGCAGTGAAAGAGCAAAGGGGAGATGACGGGAAAACTGAAAAACAAGACAGATTCCACACAAGCAGAGGGTGAGGGTGGCCTGGTGTGCCATGAACCAAGGCTGTAATAATAATATAGGGGGGAGGGGGGACATCCCCGACAGGGCATGGAGAACAGGTGATATGGAGCTGAATGCGAAAGAGGCAATCTGATATTGGCATGTTGGTGTTCCTAAAACATCATAATTAATGTTGGCACAATGGAGGTTAGGTTTAGGCACAGGTGTCTCTGAGGTTAGGGTTAGTTCAAAGTGTGGGGGGCAGAGGAATATTCTTTGGACTGGAATAATGAACTAACAACAGGCCAGTTCCAAAGGTCCTGGAGCCACATTAATAATGATGTTGAGGAACAATCCAACACGGCAATCAGATTGTGCAAATATTAATTGTGCAAATAAAGAGTCTTAATATTTTATTTATTAAAAATATCTAAATATTTTTAACATTTCCGATTTGTCTTCTGGGGGGAGCCACAGACTCCCAGCAGATTTGGTCCACCGCAATGTTGACTCCATGGCTTTGGCCTTGCTATGAACGCAGCAGGACACTTTTCCCACCGCCAACACGCAACCGAGTGGTTGTGCCAGACAACACCAGTCTGTCACATATCCCATTCATCACACTTCATTGGATCGCCACAATGGAGGCAGGGCACGGTTTAGAGCGCAAACAGCTGTCATAGCACTCGTCCAGAGAGGCTCATAAGGCCCCCCCGGGGGGGGGGGGGGGGGGGGGGGCCCC
>JACXGK010000155.1:83796-95582 GCA_016801125.1 Novumbra hubbsi | reverse complement strand
TTTAACTTGTATCCGTCTTAGATTTGTGATGAAAGGATTCAACGTAGGATGCTGTAGTACATTCAAGGCCATTGCAGATGAGGAGCATGTATCACTTGAATTTCAATTACAAGTTTCTTGAAAGTCAAAAAGTTTTGGAGGGCTGAAGTTGATCAACTGTGAAGCAGCCTCAATTTAAATGTGAATCACTTGCAAAGCTTTACAGTTTGGGTGAGTGCTACTAACTGATCTCTACATTTATAAAAACTCAAAAATGACATGTTAGTGAAACTTTCGCAGGTGCTTTAGGTTGTCAGATAACTTTGACAATAGAACAAAAAATGACAAAATAGGCCTGCATTTTAAATTCCCCCAAATACTGTATGTTATATTCTAAAATAGCTAAAATATGTAAACCATATAAAGTAGCTTAGCCTAGTGATCAAGATGCTGTTGTCGGTAACCATGTAGTTGTGTCCCGAGCAAGATAATTAAGCCAAATTGCTCCCAGGTCATGCGGTAAATAAGAATATGTTCTACTTTATACAGCAAAATAATTGTAAATGTATGAATTTGCCTCTAATAAAGTATATTGAGAAAGCCCAGATAAGGAAAACAAAAATGCTAATTGCTCTGTTTTGTGTCTGCTAAAGAGTGCTCAAGAGAGTGCCTGCTAAATCACTTAAATGTAAAAATGTTGTAAACTAGCTCAACTAAGAAAACAATTCCAAACCAGCCTAAATATAGTAACTAAGCTAAACAAGAACCAAAATGTAAATGTATCTGTCTGAATATCTGTCTGCTATTCTTGTACATATTTGTTGACTGTCCATGTACACAAAAAATAAAACTTTAAAACACAGCATTCAATAATTTCAAAGATTGCACCAATAGATTGTATAGATTGTGTATAGATTAGCTTGGGAAATGACAAAAGCTCATTATCAAGGATAAAAAAACAAATGTGCCTCAAAAATGTAAAATAATATGCTTTTTCCTATGTATTGATTAGACATATTTATTTTATTTCAGCTCATTGGTTCAACACACTCTTTGTTGCGTTGAACTTCTCTTCAACTATCCATTCCCCTCTACTTTTACACAGAAAAGCCTATATGAGATCACCCATTGACAGAGTCAAATTTAATTTCCATCAAAGCCTAGTCAATACCAAAAATAAACAGAAGAGTATGACACGGTTGGAAAATTATAGAAATGGGTTGTATCAATCACCCAGGTTCTGTCTTCAAAATAAACATTACTCCTCCTCCTTCTCATCCATTCCTAATCAAATCTTTTTGTTGTTTCACTCCAAGCTGTGCTTTAATGTTTATGGCTACAGCAACACTTTGGAAACTCCCTGCTCACTCTCAAATTGTATGCGGTGGTAGAAAATATGATAAGAACCAATGAAGACTAACGTTTTCATCTTTCATTGCTGAGAAAATGCAGTAAAATGACCAGGGCTACCTAACTAAGAAAAATACCAGACTGCCTTTCCAGTGCTGGATAAGCAAACTAAGTAAGAGTAACAGCAGGTGGCATTAACTGGCTATTGAGGTAAAAGAATCAGCATGCATAAGTGGACATAAAGGCTTCATTTCCAATAGCTACCTCAGTAAGAGCAGGCTTGAGTTTCAGCTTTGGGTGACCAGACCACAACAGTAAGAGACACAGCAGGCTTGAGATTTAGCATTAGATGACCAGGTAAACTCAGTAAAATAGGTATCTCAGTAAAATAAACAGCAGGAATGACTATCAGTGTTGGATGACCAGACTACCTCAATAAGAGGAGTCAGCTGAAGTTCTAATGTTGGATGACTAGGGTAGGTCAATAAAAGAAACAGCAGACTGCAGTTCCAATATTGGCCTCAATCAGACTCTAAGCAGTAGAGAGTCAAATACTTTGGTCAGAGGACAGATGAGCGATGGGCGGAGAAAAAGAGAGAGCTATGGAGAGAAAGGAGCTGTACATGGTGGCATCCCTCCCCCCTCAAACAAAGAGAGAGCCAGAGAAAAGGATGTGTGGCAGTTAGCGTTATAATGCTAACATCACAAATTTCATGAATACATGTGCACAATTATGTAAGTGGGAAACAGGTCTTGCTTTGTTAGCAGGGTGCGACTTCATGTGACAATGGCACCAATCACAACTACGTATTTTTCATAAAGACCTCATCTCAATTCAGAAATGTATCAGAGAACTGGAGCGGCCTCAGGCTGCAGTGGAGACTTGCTGCACTGGACTGTGCTGACCAGTGTGTATGTTATTTCATATATCGGAATGCAGCAGATGATGTGGACCTTCTCAGCTGTACTGGTAAATTAAGTTTACAGGTTCTACTACATAACACAAAATCTACAACCTCATATCCCAAACATTTTGAAATGATTTATCCCTACAGTTAATTGAAAATTGTACAAAGACAATAGTGAATGCTGTGAGAGAGTGGTCGAAGGTTTACCATTAGAAGGTTACCAGGAGGAAATGAGCGCAAGAGAATGTAACTGTGCTGATAAATATATATTCTGACGCCATATTGTATTCTAGAAATGGGCATTATTTATCACACATTATAGTAAATAACCACAATGTTCTAGAAGTCCTTAATAAAAGTATACTCTTTTTGTCACAAGCCTAACATTAAAATTACGTTTCTGGGTCCACCCAGACTGGTCAGAGGCACAGAATTCAGGGATGCCCACTAGCATGTGTTCCCGGGTACACCTATACACAGAACACAGGGAATCCCAAAAAGCCACCAAGACCATTCAGAGACACAGAACTCAGGGATGACAAGTCCAGTTACTTCGACTTTGACTGTGTGCTTATATCAGTAAGCATAGGCGCTCATGAGGTGTAACGTGTCATGTTGTTTAACACGAACCGTACAATGAAATGGCATGTGTTATGATGCTACAGAGAAACTTAAAAACCCAGGAATCTGTGATACCAAGTCTGGGCGCTTAGACTTATATATATATATATATGTATATATATATATAAATATATATATATATATATATATATATATATATATATATATGGTTAATTATCATTAGCCCTAATGATAATCATTAGTAATGCCATCATAATCTATATTGTAGTAATACAATGCACAATCATGTAATAAAGTTACAATACAAATCTAAAACACTCCCCTAAATAGCAATTAGCATTACTTAACCTTGGCAAACACAATGAATGAAAACTGTCATTCTTAATCAATGCAATCAAAAACCAACATTTCTACAATGTTGTTGTAATGTCTGATCCATAACCCATGCATAACAATAAAGCATATCAGACTGTTCAGCCCAGGGGAAATCCAAACACTTCAGATAAATGTCCACAATATCATGTATTTAGTTACATTCCAGTTTAGTCAGAGTTTCACACCTCTCCAGGTGAGCTCAGAAGGGTGTGGCTGATGGCCCACACCAGGTGTGGCAGATCTTTAGTGAAGCAAATGTTATGCGGGACCCCTGATTAACAACACCAAGGGTCTGTTGGAGTCTTTGTGGGGCCAGGCGCTCCTCTTCATCGAATAAACTTCCACTGTTCCTCAAAAGACATTTCTCATTACACTACAAGACAACATATCAAATGTTGAAACTGAGAAATGATATTGGTTTTGGAAAAATGCATGCCCATTTTGAATTTAATTCCAGCAAAATGTAAAGTTGGGACAGGTGCATTTAATGCTAAAATCAAAAATGAGATTAAATCTGATCATATCAGATTAACCCCTGAAAAAATTTATAGTTTTTTCTATGAAATCATGAAAAACTGTGTTTCATGCTTTACAGAAATACACAAACGACACGTCATTCTTTTCGGTAGGCTTATATCTTTAAGCAATCTGGAGATATTAATAGAAATGTATTTGCAATAATTCTGACGCAAATCTGCATCAACCGACTTAGAACTCAATCAATTTAAGTTTGACACAATGTATGATGTTGCTGATTAACTCTGAACAAAGGACAATAGGCCAGATGTGATGCCTGCTACTGATGGGCCCCACGCCTCCTTTGTATGCCTCCTAACGGGGGTTGTCTATGTTACTGCAATTGGCTTTACACGTTGGAGAATGCCATGTGGGGTTATTTTGTGGGATAGACCTTTCCTATTGGCTGTGTAATGGTTGGCTATGACCATTGATATCCTCCTGTGTGCCCTGGCAAGAAAGACTGTGTAATCATTGGAGAACATGTAAGAACTATGGAATGTCATTGTTGACAGGAATCTTACAACATGCAGAATGTGGATTGACATTTTCTCACTGAAATAAGCAAGGCCTTTCCTGAGGGGTGTTTTGAAAATGAGTGTTCTTTGGGTGTTTTTTAACTTGCATATATTTGTATTCTGCCTTGTCTGTTGCATACAGAGATTTTGCCAGATTCTCTGAATATTTTAATGAAATTATGTACAATAGATGATGAGATCTCTTGCACAGTTTGTTTGTGCAGTCTTTCACAGAGTCGTGAACTCATCCCCATCCTCACTTGAGACCCATCATCTCTGGGGAAAAAAACCCAATCATGTTACTGACCAGTTGCCAATTGTCCTTATTAGTTGTGTAATATTCCACCAGGTTTTTTATCATTACACAACTTTTCCAGCCTTTTTTGTTGCCTCTGTACTAACTTTTTTGAAACGTGATGCTGGTATCAAATTCAAAACAGGCATATATTTTTCAAGAAATGTGGACAGTATGTGACCTGCAGATTGCAAACATGCATAAAAAAGAGAGCCATCTGTAAGGTATTCCTCTATTTTGTTTGAATGTATTCCTCTATTTTGTTTGAATGTGTGCGTGTGTGCATGTAAGCATATGTGTCATAACAATGTGTTATTTCTTATTTGTGTTCAGTAGGGCATCCTACAGTATGTGACCTAAAGCTGTCAGATGCAACAAATACTGATTAGGTGTGTGTGTGTCAGCGAGGTGTGGTTGCCATACAATGTTCCCTTCCAATGACTGTCAACTTTCCTAGCTTTTTTTGTGAAAACCACAAACCCAATGCCATATCTACACTTTCACCAAAAATCAACTCCAGTTTAACAGGTGGCTGATTGCTCCACATCAACACAAGTGTTACGTGCACCACAGAATGCAGGCCAATCCTCGCAGACTTTCAAATACTTTTCATTTTGTTCGAATAAAATAGGGGCCCCTCAGTAAACCATGCCAGAGAACGAAGCCAAACAATACAACAAATCCATTATCTGCTTCCCTACACGTCAAGTCGTGCTCTTCAGGAAGTTTCTGTCTTGGTTGTTGTTGCTTGTTTGTTAGGCCACTCATCCAAGGACAAAATAACGCCCGACCAATAACCCAGAAATAAAATCAACAGCAAAGTGAAAAAAAAGAGATAGGATTCTAGATCGAACAGGACAGGCCAAAATAAACAAGACATGTATAATACATTTTAATAAACTCTCAAGGGGAACCTGAAAGTAACCAGGTTTGAGATATTTCCCAGCTGACAGTTGGTTTGTGTAAGTTAGTGCAGGTTTTTCTTATTCCAGATTCAATAGAACATACAGGATACAACATTCCATTGTATTTTAAATGTTAGTTAGTAATTGTTATGTCGTGTACAAAACACAGTGGGGAAGATTTCATGGGAGATGATTGTTTGGGAGGGCTGAGAAATCAATAGAAGAATTTCAAACAGAACGCTCATTAGCCAATGAATGCCTAGTTTGGCAGGGTGAACCCTCAGGCCTTGTGAGAATGGATAGATAATAATAATAAATAGACATGTTGTAACCAAGACCGTGTTGGAGAATCAAAGTACTTAATGAAAATCAAAAGCAGAACGTTACAGTCATTGGTAGTAGGTTGAGAGTTCACTAATGTTGTGCAAGATGGAAAAGCATGATGAAAGCGCAGTATCAGGTCACTTTGTCAGTCGGCAAATTTACAAAATCAAAAGCATTTTAACTGAAATTTACAAAGAAATGATGAGTCTATAATGTTTATGGTAGTTTATGAACAGTGAGAGACAGAATAACTTAACTTTTACTCAGTGAAATAAGTATTTGATCCCCTATCAATCAGCAAGATTTCTGGCTCCCAGGTGTCTTTTATAGAGATCACAAACTGAGATTAGAAGCACTCTCTTTAATGGAGTGCACATAATCTCACCTTGTTACCTGTATAAAAGACACCTGTCCACAGAAGCAATCAATCTATCAGATTCACACCTCTCCACCATGGCCAAGATAAAAGAGCTGTCCAAGGATGTCAGGGACAAGAATGTAGACCTGGAATGGACTACAAGTCTATCGCCAAACAGCTTGGTGAAATGTTTACAGTCGGTGTGATTATTTGCAAATGGACAAAACCCAAAATCTCCCAATCTCCCTCGGTCTGGGGCTCCATGCAAGATCTCACGTTGTGCAGTTTCATTGAGCATGAACACATTGAGGAATCAGCCCTGAACTACACGGGAGGATCCTGTCAATGATCTAAAGGCAGCTGGGACCATAGTCACCAAGAAAACAATTGGTAACACACTACGCTGTGAAGGACTGAAATCCTGCAGCACCGGCAAGGTCCACCTGCTCAAGAAAGCATATGTCCCATCTGAAGTTTGCCAATGAACATCAAAATGATTCAGATGAGACCAAACACAGCATCAACTCAACTTGCCGTGTTTGGAGGAGGAGGACCTCAAGAACACCATCCCCACCTTATGCTTTGATGGTGTTTTTCTGCTAAGCGGATGGGACAACTGCACCGCATCAAAGGGACAATGGATGAGGCCAGGTACTGTAAAATCTTGGGTGAGAACCTCTTTCCCTCAGCCGGGGCATTGAAAATGGGCATGACAAAGACCCAAAACACACGGCCAAGGCAACAAAGGAGTGTCTCAATTGGAAGCACATTAAGGTCCCGGAGTGGCCTAGCCAGTCTCCAGCCCATAATCCCATATAAAATCTGTGGATGGAGTTGAAGGTTTGAGATGCCATACATCAGCCTCAAAACCTTTATGACTTGAAGAGGATCTGCAAAGAATGGGACAAAATCCCTCCTGAGATGTGTGCAATCCTGGTGGCAAACTACAAGAAATGTCTGACCTCTGTAATTTCCAACCAGGGTTTAGCCACGAAGTACTGAGTCACGTTTTGCAAAGGGGTCAAATACTCATTTCACTGAGTAAAATGCAAATTCATTTATAACCTTTTTTAAATGCGATTTTCTGGATTTCTTTTTTGTTATTCTGTCTCTCAATGTTAAAATTTACCTACCATTAAAATTATATAGGCTGATCATTTCTTTGTCAGTGGACAAACGTACAAAATCAGCAGGGGACCAAAAATGCTTTCGTCCACCTATTCACATATTCATAAATGTTTTTCAACAATGCTTGCTACAAGGAAATGCCTCTGTGGAAAAGATGAACAATAACTCTTGATCTGTTGGCTTGCCTGCCTCTAGCAAAACCTTCAAAAAGATTGTCTATCCGATCAGTTTTTTTTTTATTACAAACATCATTGAGACATCTTGGGTTTTTACACCATACAGCCTTGCCGTGAGGGATAACAATTGCATTGTTTACCAACTCTGAAAATGTGATGGTATACTACGAGATTGCATAGTAATCCGAACCACTTCTGTTAAACAAGTCTCTCACCAGCCGACTCATTTGGCACAACCATAGTGTGGGTTAGGGTTAGGGTATAGTACCAACAGCAAGGTCACACGTCCCAAAGTTACACAAAACCATGCTTGTTACCTGGACACAATAACGGCCCAAAGACTTTATGAAACTTTGAAGTGTTCCTACCTGTGTAACCAGGGGCTCCAGAAGGCGCTCCACAGTCAGGGTGCGGATCTCCAGGCTCTTGGGGTCCCATTTCAACAGGATTGGGGACGTTGCAGTGGTCATGGTCTCTGGAGAGAGAGACAATAGTGAGACAGAGGGGGAAAGAGAGCAAGAAAGGAAATGTTTTTAAGTCAAGGACGTAACATGTAATTTGCAAAATATCCAGTGGATACCCTACAACAGGGGGCTTCAAAATCTGACCCTGCTGTTTTTCTGTTCTACCTCATGATTAATTGCACCCACCTGGTATCTCAGATCTAAATACGTCTCTAATTAGGGGGTTGCAATGAATACATTGATTGGAACTGGCATCGAGGTCCAGATTTGAAGTCCTGCTCTACAATGTCTTTTTCAATTATTGTTTGAAATGGTGAGAGGAGAAAACTAGAAACAAATGTTTTAACTGGAGTGCACAGACTGTGTTGCTATTTGACAGTGATGAGGAATCATTTTCCAGAATGCATCGTTTGTCTTCCTCTATTATTAGGCAGTGCGAAGTCATGCCCCATAAAGAGGAGTTTAGTAGAGGGATCAGAGAGCGTTACATTTAATAGAGGTACATCGTGGAGTTGCTTTAGAACCTAATGTTTCCATCGGGCTGGCTGGCTGATCCGCATGCATTCAAGAATACGTATGACCATCTCTTCTGTTCAGTCACGAACAATCCCACACACACCGTCTGCAAACCTGAACGACTGCAGATTATTTGCACCAAACCTTTGTCATCCAATGCTTTCCTGACTCCTAAAAACAGTTTAATCCTTCGTAGGGAAATAGTAACGTAGTTGGTGAAACACTTCGGTAGACAGGGCGCATTCAGGACAAGCAAAAACCTGCAAGCCACATCAAATGCCTAATCCCTCTCCCCACCATAGCTCATTGAGCAAACTTTTTACTAAACTCTACCAAGAAGCATTATATTAACCACTTTAAAGAGCTTTTGTTTGTTTGTGTTTATTTGTGTTTCCACATAATGTAGAAGTATTTGCAGTAATCCAGATGTTTTTATATGTTATTAAGACTTGAATGTGATTTCAGACTACAGAGACACCTCACATAGCTTTGCCTCATGTCTTTAAGGCTGATTGTCATTCAGAAGAGTGTGCTGGCCTAGATTTGTCTCTCCAGCGTTCCTTTCGGTGAGACTGAAAGCAAGTGAGGATGAGGGATTCTGATGACTAAAAACATGTGGGCACAAAGCTTGAGCAGTTACTTTGAAGAGCAGTGCTAATATATGCAGGTGAGTTTCTGATCAGGGCAGGAAACTGAGGCAAGGACGCAGAGACGGCATCCTGTCGGAAATATCACAAAGAGAAAGAGAGAGTGTGTAGGGAAGAGAGTTATTTACTCCCAATTTGGCCTTCTTTTTCTCACAATGATATTCAATTTGTGACTATGGCCCTTGCGGAAACTCCCAGCAGGTTTAAAGCAGAGAAAGTTAAACCCTTACGCAGCAACAGTCACACTGCTTTGCTCAAGGAAGTTGATCAACACACTTTAAGGGTATTGTTCTTCTGGCTAAAAGACCTTTAGATTGTATTTAACAGTTTCCATTGTTTAAACTGACTAAGAAAATAATCTCATTCACATCAATGAAATGGAAGCCATAAACGCTTTGCTGTCTGTCTGAGGTTTTTCACCTTGTTTAGGGAATAATAGCTTTTCATTTGCTGGTTAGATGCTTCAAACGTTAGTATGCATTGGACAAGGCCACCATCAATAGCCTTCTCTCCCTTACCAAGCAAGGTAGTGCTGGATTATTTTATAGAAATGTTTTCAAACTAGAAAATACGCTATATGGCCAAAATTATTTGGACTATCACACCTATATAAGCTTGTTGGACATTCCATTCCAAAACCATAAGCATTAATACAGAGTTGCCCCCACAACAAATTGAGGATTGTTACAGCTGCTTGGCCATGGAAACCCATTTTGTCAATGCACAGTTCATGTGCTGATGTTCTGGGCTTCCAGAGGCAGTTTGGAACTCTTTGGCAAGTAATCCAACAGATGCTTTTTACATGCTATGCGTTTCCGCACTCAGCGGCTCCCTGCTTGGAGTTTGTGTGGTTTATCATTTCGTGGCCGGGCTGTGGTTTCTCCTAGATGCTTCAAATTCACAATTATGGCACTCAAAAGTTGACTGGGGCAGATATAGTAGGGCCAAAATGTCCTGAACCGACATAGGTGAGGCACAGGTGGCATACTTTGACAGTGCCTATGGACATTTCATGGCTATGTGCTGGATTTTATGCACCTGTGAGCAATGGGTGTGGCTGAAACACCTGATCTCAATAATTAGTAGAGATGTCCACATACTCTTGGCCATATAGTAAATATTTCACAGGTACAACAGTAACAACATAATTCTTATTACCATTTAGGGCATGTTTTCTCACAACAATCTAACAAACTGTGTACATTTTTTTTTGAAAATTACAACTATTTCTACCTTAGCCACAAATTGAAACCAGCATTACTCAACAACAAATGTGGGCCAGGGTGAATTAGGTCATTATTAGAGTAAATCACAACACTGCAGGTATTTTTTTCTATTTCAATACAGAAATTCCAATTAACTTACGCTATTATGTGGTCTTCAACAGCAAATTATGTGAATCTTGTTTAGTTTGTCACATCAATGTTAAAACAATGCAAGGACTTCATACAGCATAATTGCAATAAGCTGCTATTACCAAATATCTGCAAATTATGTCTGAGATGTGACAAGCAAAAGATAATTATGTTAAATTATCCATTAAGCACCGCATAGCTGAATATGTTATAATAGTCTACATATCATTCTAAGTAATATCATCCACATTTTAGTCATTTAGCTGTCCTAATCTAGAGTGACAGTAATGAGTGTATACATTTCTGACCAGGTCCACCTTGGGAATCAAACACACAACCTACGGTTTTGCAAGTGCCACGCTCTATTAACTGAACGGGACCATGCCTCACACCATTCTTTCACAGTTATTGAGTCAAAAACATAAAACCATTTAAAATGATTTCTTCCCTAACCCCTTAATCCTAACTCCTCAAACCAAACTGCAACTCAAGAAAAGAACACACACTCTGAGGCAAGGTGCTGTCTAAACCGTGACAGAGGCCTATGTGTGTCGGGGAACTATAGTCTCTCTAGGTTGACTCAGTCCACAGAAGAATAAGGGAAGGGCTGGAAGGAACGTTGCCATGGAGCCGTGAAGCTAAGCAACCCTCCATGGTGGCATGTGGACAGTCTTCGAAAAACAAGAATGAGAGAAAATAAAGTCTGTGGGTAGACACTTAAAGGCTGCACTTTCTTCAGGTTTAGCCATACAAGTTGATATATGTAGATTTAAGCTGACGTATGCAGAATACGAAGTCTGTAACTACAAAAACAAAAGATTGACAACTGAAAATCATGGAATGTTTGAAATATTATCAAACAAGAAAACTGTACTGTCAGAAGGCTTCTGACAGTATATAATATGTACTGTCAGAAGCCTATTTGTCATCCAAAGTACAGTTGTCAAACCAAAGAATTACTTTGCAAATGTGTAAGGATCTGCCCAAAAACATACCTGTAGGTATGAAAGAACCTGGAATGAATCCAAACAAACTAAATTCTAAAGTCATTTTGAAGATGGTTTAGACTGCTGAGCACCATTGAAAGCATACACACACACTCTTGCACACACTAGCACAGCAGTATTAAGTGTGCCCTCCATGACATTTCACTGACATTTGCAAAACAAACACCAGAAGTAATATATGTATACCAGGGGTGGGCAAACTACGGCCCGAGGGCCAAATGCGGCCCGTGAGGCAGTTCCATCTGGCCCGCGGAAGGGAATAAAATGTTTTTGAGGGGAATTAAAAAACAACCCATTCTTATACATCTTATACATCTGAGTAAGAATTTAAACTATTTACACATTATAAGGGATCTACTGTACATATGTACTGTATGTTTTAA
>JACXGK010000155.1:58400-83696 GCA_016801125.1 Novumbra hubbsi | reverse complement strand
GTATACAGTCAGGGAAATGTTAATTAGGCAATGCTAACTTAATTCATTCCCTACTGCGGTCTAATTTAATATAGTCATCTTGATGCCCCTTGCAAGGTTTTACACACACACACACACAGTAAATTGCTTAGAACAACCCAAGTAATGTCATAATGTTATTGTACAGAAAAACCAACGAGCAAAAATAAAGAATTAGAAAATGAACAATGAGACCAGCAATGTGATTTTTCCTGAAGATAATCATTACAAGCAGGCACACTGACAATGTGCATCAATCTGATTCACCAAAAAACTGTAATTAATGACTTGGAAATAAAACACAAATGTGAATAAGCATTGATTTAGAGCCCAACATATTTAATTGATTCTGTGAGAACATAATTAATATGTGTAAACTTAAGCTTTTTCGCCCACTCCCAAATTCCTCATATCCAAATTAATCTCCGGCCATGTCTCATTCCAATGACTCAATGCATTTGAGAGAATTGAAGTTGAAGGCTACCTAAAAATCTAAGCCAAGCCATTCTGCTTCTGTCCATGTTTGTTGTTCAACTGGGAAATTACGTTGGTCAACACATCTGAGGGGCCACCTTTTACTAATCAGCCGACCTCTGTTAGCTTTTCATCATGCCGCCCTCAGTGCCCATGGGGATCCCAGCCACGCATCTAATTGTGAAGTACAGGCCCAAATGACAACCTCAGGATGCTGCACCATATAAAAGGCCTACTACTTTCAAATTTTGACAAGGGAACAGAAGTATCTTGTTTGCTATATAACTTACAAACATAAAGAAATGTCAAACAGCTTCAAACAGGAGAAGCATTCTAACCCAAAGTCTGCTATTGGAGGTAAATGTCATTGTCAATTTTAAAAATCAACAACACCATGGGAAAGAGATAATTTGTGAGCAGAGAACCATCATGACACACGAAGTGTGTGAAATGTCTTAACGGGAACTGATACAGAACATTGCTGGCAGTGGATGATGTGGCTGTAATATTACAAGCGGCGTCCCATCAGCATATGTATTCACATAATGCCTTGCCGTTATCAGATCAAGGCGTCACGCTGCCAAAATTTCTGAAACACATAAAATTCTTCAATGCAACACATTTGTTTTTATCATTTCGAACATCCCAGCCAACTCGTGATGTACTTCCTCTTCTACTCCCGCTCACTATCTCTCACTGAGCAGAAACATTACTAACCATGCTTGTGCTTCTGTGTATCTCAAAATGTGCTGCTGACAACTAAAGAGTGAGCAGAGAACAAGCCATGTTTTTATGTTGAATTGACTCACAAATCACAGGAAATGCATATCATATTAAATATTACACCAGCAAAAACAATGGTAATAAAAATTGTCACCACTTAAGATTACAGCTGGCAATGATGACAATGTTAAATGAATCCATTAAAGATGTATTATTGGGCAGCGGTTGTATCTGTATGCCAACATTGTGTACCACAAACTTTGTGCTTCAAAAACGTATTTCTCAAAAACTTTTTATAATCAAAATAGTTTCACACTTTACATGAAATTGTAAACGAAAGCTATTTCTTTGGTGCTGAAATCTGTTGCTCTCTATGACGATGAGTGTAGCTGATTGAAGAGTACACATGCAAAATGCACATATCATTGAGTGCACCGTAATGTAAGATTGTGCTGAGGATAGGCAAGTGATTTGTGTGTGTGTCTGTGTGAGTGAGTCTATGGTAGAGAAAGAGAGAAACGTGACCCGGGCAGTTCCACCACAGAGCCAAATCATTTACTGTTCCACTTCTCTAATGAGCTACAACTTTTGTTAAAAAAAAATCGCCACGGGGGAAGAGCGAGACGGAGACAAATACAGAGAGAGACATGAAGAGTGATTGAGAGAGTTAATCAGTGTGAGAGTGTGTTTGTGTGAGTGAGTGAGTGTGTGCTTCAGAGAGAAAGAGACACACTGTGAAAACAAGAACCTGAGCCCTCTTCCTCTAGCAGGGGGGCAATCTTCTTTACACCAAGGCCCTTTTCTAAGACAGCCACAAACAAACTGAAAAATCCAATGCTGTCAGAACCAGACAAACCAGAACCAGACAGAACCGCTTAGGGTGACTGGCCTCCAAAATCCTCAGAAAATGCTGCCAAACAACAACATTTGAATGATTACATCAATTACATCAAACAGATAATACTTTCGGGAAAGTATGGTAGACAAAGTCTACTTGACATTTTTTTTTCCAGTATAAATGTGATAGAAGCTGATATTATCTTTGTTGATGAATCTTGTACATAAAGGATTCTGTATTAAAAAACAAACACAATAATGTTTTGTTGTAATCAACGCTGTTGCAAAATTCTAATTCAAATCTCCTAAATACAACAATTAAGAATATATTATTTATCAATTATGCTTTCAGGTAGACATGTCAAATGTATGAAAAATCTAACCATACAGTGCATCCAGAAAGTATTCACAGTGCTTAACTTTTTCCACGTTTTGTTATGTTACAGCCGTAGTCCAAAATGGATTTTAAAGGGATTTTTTACTTTTTCAAATCTATGAAAACTTTTAAACGAATCTTGGCAGCTTGGCAGCAAAATATTTAGATTTAATGTTGCTATGTTTTCGAGATATAAGGGTCAAAATCAGTCATTAAACAAAGGCAGATCGATGTTCGTGTGTAGATATGCCTGTCTGTCTTGCTATTGTCCCTAGTTCTGTGTAGATATGGAAATTTGGCTTGATATTGTACCCGGAATGGTGGAACTTGCCTTAAAACGCAAATACCCCACATGGTATGTAAAAAGCAGCAGACCATTAAACAAAAGCAAATATTATAGCTGCATTATTACCGGATGAGCTTCTGTAATTAAGTGGTTAGCATTAGCAATATGGTTAGCCTACCTGCTCCCTGAAGACGTGTCATGTCCTGGATGCGGGCCCCTAGCCATCTCTGTGCTTTGGGGCTCCCATTCAGGGCATTGCACATGGAGAGGCCTCTAGCCATCTCTATGCCGTTGTGGGCTCCCCAGTCAGAGCAGCTGCAATCAGTTGACTCTGATTGGGGAGCCTACTTAGGTTAGTTTTCCAGCCACACCCGGTGTGGTTTATTGTTTGTTGCTTGTCTCAACGGCTCACGGTTTGTCTCTGTTTAGTTCATTTTTCAAGTGGATACTCTACACGTTATTTGTATATCGTTTTATGTTAGTTAGTCCTTTCATTTTACGTGTACAGTTCGTGTTAGTTTGTATTTGTGTTGTTGTTAAGGATTAAACCCATTTTCATTTAAAAATGTCTGCGAATGGTTCCGCCACACTACAACACCGTGACAAGACGTCAGAGAATGTATGTTCAAGTAGATGTCAAATAATCCAAATAGCAAGGTATTCTTTGGGACTTCTTCAGTGCCATGCAGTTTATTCATGATTTTAGGAAATTAAAATGAATACGCCTAGGCTAGCTACTGAACTGGCAATGTCAATATGCTTGCCTTGCACCGCGCCCTGCTAATCTAATTCTATGCATTTACCTCTCGCTGCGCCCATTTCTGATTTCAACTTCCCCAAAATATGATCCCCTAGTTTAGAAGCAAACAAATAGCTAAATAAATATAAAGCCATACGCCCCTTTCACACATTAAGTATGATATATCCCTGAAAGAAAGCAGTCACAATGCAGTAACATTGCAGGAACAATCATGTAAATAGTTTACAAGGTCATTTTATTTAAAGCTATAGCCGTTTTTGTTTTAATGTTTATGTTTAAAACAACTCAGTTTTCATGTACTCATTTATTTTGTTTAATAAACATGAGGGTGAAGAAGATGTTTATACTAGACAATGAAGATCACATTTTAAGGACGGAAAGGATCATAATTATTGTTTATTAATAAAACACCCACAAATCTCAAAAAAACAATTAGAAATACAAAGAAGAAAATAAGAAAACATTTATTTTCCTGATATTAAACATAAACTAATAAAAACAAGATGTATGAATTAAATCATTAAGAGACAGTAGTTACGACAGTTCGCCCTTGTAAACTCTTTCTAGCTATTGATGACAGTACAGAGGCAGAGTGTCATATCTGCATTTTTGGGGTCAAGGCAAAACAAATTGGCGGGAAATATTACGTATAAAATGACCTATTGAAGATTTTTTACTATATACTTTATGAACTGTATTTCTACTCATCTACCTGCTGGACAATCCCAAAACTTTAAAGCCATTTTTTTCAGTTTCACTCTAGGCATAGTTAAGACAGTTAGGCTTTTAGGACAGTATTCACAGCCTTTGCCAAGACAAAAATCGAGCTCTGGTGCATCCTGTTTCCACTGATCATCCTTGCAATTTTTCTACAACTTGATTTGAGTCCACCTGTGGTAAATTCAGTTGAATAGGAAATGATTTGGAAAGGCGCACACCTGTCTACATAAGGTCCCAAAGTTGACAGTGCATGTCAGTGCACACACCAGGCCATGAAATCCAAGGAATTGTCTGAAGACAGGATTGTATCAAGGCACAGATCTGGGGAAGGGCACAGAAACATTTCTGTGGCGCTGAAGGTCCCAATGAGCACAATGTCCACCATCATCCGTGGAACTAGAACCACCAGAACTCCTAATGTTGGCCACCCAGCCAAATTGAGTGATCAGGAGAGAAGGTCCTTAGTCAGGGAGGTGACCAATAACATGATGGTCACTTTGACAGAGCTCCAGTATTGCTCTGTGAAGAGAGGAGAACTTTCAGGAATGACAACCATCTCTGCAGCACTCCACCAATCAGGCCTGTATGATAGAGTGGCCAGTAAAAGCCACTCCTCAGTAAAAGGCACATGACAACCCACCTGGAGGAATTTCAGACCATGAGCACCCAACCAAGATAACAAAGAAGTGGCTTCGGGACAACTCTGTGAATGTCTTTGAGTGGTCCAGCCAAAGCCCAGACTTGAACCTGATTGAACATCTCTGCAGAGATCTGAAAATGGCTGTGCACCGACGCTCCCCATCCAACCTGATGGAGGGTGAGAGGTCCTGCAAAGAAGAATGGGAGAACCTGCCCAGAAATAGATGTGCCAAGCTTGTAGGATCATACTCAAAAAGATTTGCGGCTGTAATTGAGCATTGGCTGTGAATACTCATGTACATATTTTCTTTCTTGATTTTTGCCAGCTATATAAAATATGAAACCGACTTTTTTTACTTTGTCATTATGGGGTATTGTCTTCAGAAGTTTGAGTGAAAAAAATGATTGAATTCATTTCGGAGTAAGGTTGTAACGCGGAAAAAGTAATGTGGACAAAGTGAAGCGCTGTAAATATTTCTGGCTGCACTGTAGGAAAAGTGTCGCAATTAATCCAAAATGTCAAAAATATTAGCTTTTAGATACACATGTCAAATGTATGCAAAATTCCTTGACATTTCTTGACATCAATTAGCATTACAATTCCAGCCAATTGTGAAGGGACCCTTATCTTCCTATGAGTTGTGGAAGGAAATCACTCACAAGGCCACAATCAACTGGAGTAGCACAACTCAATACAATCAGCAATGTACTGGAGTTGCCGCTCCAGTTACACTCTACTGACAAAACTGTTGAGACAGACACACATGCAGCGCATAAACCAAAGTGACAGTTGTACAATAGGACCTGCTGCTGTAGGACCCTTCAGGACTGGGATGTGGAAGGCAGCCAGAGAGTTGATCTCTGGACAGAGGAAGTGTAAATCTTCTCTTTGATGGGTTTTTGGTCTGCTCCGGGTTAATGAACAGAGGTGCTTGTGTGTGCGCATGCACATGATACCTTTATCACACTTTATAAATGCTCAGTTTGATTAAGGATTTAAAATGCATGTGTGTGTGCCGGGGCACGCATATCGATGACAGAACGAGAGTAAGTCAGAGTACGTGACAGTGCAATGCCACTGAGTTTATTCTCAATTTGCTGTGACTTGTTTGCTGTTTACGTCTTCCTGAGACCCAGGAGGATGAGACGGCCCAAATCCCAGTTTCTCAAATCGTGTCTCAATGCTAAAGCTTATGAAACACGGCCACCCGACCCCGTAGGTCTGCCTCAGAGTGTTGAGGATTAGACGAACGAAACGAGCAGTAAACATTGTGTACTGTTTACAAAACACACACTGATGCAGAAACACCAGCGCGTGTACACCGCTCATATCCCCTCTGAAGATGAGAGTAAACATTGTGCACTACACAGATGTGTGCACAACTCCCTTTCAAAGTAGGAGATAAGTAGAGGGCATTGACACACTGAACCATGCAGACCGGCAAACTCACGCACACAAATGCCGACACAACGTAAATTTTACTATCTCTGGGGCCATCTCGCCAGCGAATGCAACCCAAAATGGATGCAATTCATGCCCTCCGTGCATTGCTTTCCACCGTAGAGTTACAAGCCTACATGGTCAAAGGTAATTTGCCATGTAGGGAAATGTCATTTGAAAGGGCTTTGCTGTGTAGGGCAAGTTTAGCTCCGGTGTGGAATGTAGAAACGCTCCGACTAGGAGGGTTAGCCATGAGCGCAAAGAGAGCATGTAACACACACACCGCAACCGGCAACTCGGATAACACAATTGCATGAAACGCCATTCGTTTACACGGACATGCGTGCGCGAGCCAACAGAGGTAATTACTTTGGTCGCCTTTAACAGTAGTTTTTTTAATCGCCACCCTTTTTGTAATGAACTGCCGACA
This sequence comes from Novumbra hubbsi, assembly GCA_016801125.1. Taxonomy (NCBI): domain Eukaryota; kingdom Metazoa; phylum Chordata; class Actinopteri; order Esociformes; family Umbridae; genus Novumbra; species Novumbra hubbsi. Next base: position 76,992 of record JACXGK010000155.1, on the reverse strand, counting down.
TCAGCGCAGAGTCAGCTAACAATCTTGTTTAATGAGCAGTAAACGAGAAATGGTGAGAAAATATCCCATGTCAGGGGACAACGCACTGACTTGTGAAAAACACCACAACAGAATTGGTGCCAACCATCCAGACATGTCTATTTCTGTGTTGGGCATGGCCTAGTGCACTCGTACATTCCAAAAGTCCTATTCCAAAAACTCCTATTGAATGTAGAAAATCTGTCCCTGGTGTTTTTTTACTATGTAATGTTCCAGAAACTCTGTCGGACATGTGCCGATAGCTCCCCGCACTCCACCACTAATTTCAGTATTTTGACCCATGCATATGTATCCTTCACTTCAAATCCACAGAAGACCAAAATAAATATATAATCATCTAATCCTAAAAAATGAAATGCTAATTCATAATGTGGCATAAGTAAACCATAAGCTTCAAATGTCGGTGTGCCCACTTTGGCACAAATAACGTAATGTACAGTAATAGTTTATTGCATATAGCATAAACTGATTTTTGCTTCAAGTACTCTAACAGCATTACAATATAGGATTGAGACCTGGGCTTTGACATTCTATAAACCTCCATTTCGTCTTTTTGAGACACACTGTTTTGGCTTCTTTGGATCAAGTGCTGCTGCAAGATCCATACTTGGTTCATCTTATCATTTAACAGATGACTCTCATTCTCCTCATTCATTCTCTGGTACAACATGGAATGGGCAAGTTGGCCAGGCCCTGGGCCTGCAAAACAACCCCAAATTATAAATCATTGCTAGTCTTTTTGCTTTACGGTTGGTATGAGGTTCTTCTGTTTAAACCAGTATTTGGTTTACGCCAGACACTCATCTTTCCAGAGCACATTGTTCCAGTAATTTTGGTACTTACCTAGATGTTGTTGTGCAAATGCCAGCTGTCTTGATATGCTTTTTATTCCTTCCTAATAGTCACACACAATTGTCTCATGAACTTAGAGACTGTGCCAAGAGAAGCCAGTAGATCCCTCGATGTTAACCTGGGTTCATAGAGACTACAATGAGCATATTTCGGTCAGCTCTTGGTCTGAATTTGGTATGATGACCTGTAATATGATTGCCAGTGTTCTTGAATTTTCTCCATTTGTATATGTATTCATGTATTTCAAATTGCTTGGATGTGGCTTTGCAACTCCTCCCAGACTCATGGGCATCAATAATTGTGCTTCTAAGGGGCCTGGATTCTTTTTTATGTACCTTGGAATGGTTAAGACTAAACCAGACAGTGTTTCTAATCCTTATGGAAGGCTAGACCAATCTGTAATGATTTAACCGTTATGTTATGTTATCTTTAAAGATGAATGTGGTTGGACTATATTTTGAAAATCAAAAACCATTCAAAATTTCTGGAAAACTCCCAAACTATTGTCATGTATGACAAATGTGTTTCAGAATACATGCACACAATAGTTTTATTTATACTTATACTGCTTCAGTAATGTTATAAATAGTATATTCTAGAACAAGCACAAAACGGTACTAGCTTTTTAAGTGAAGATACACTGAAATCCATCACATACACATTTCGAAGTACACTTGTTTATGAATACAAAGACACACTCAGCTAAGCCCACTGCAATAAAAGGTTAAGATAATCACAACTACAAAACGTATAATGAGGATGACAGCTAGAAACTACCGACCATTTCAAAGCGGAACATTTTATTTTAAGCTTCACGTTGCACAAAACCGTTATCAAATAACTTAACGAATGTTAAATGACAGTAGGGCAAACAAGAACTAGGCAATGTTTGGAATTGATTCAATTCGGATGGTCAGGTTGACCTTCACGTGATTCCACCAAGAAAGATAGTGATGGGTGTGAAGTATTTTTGGCTTGCCTTAGGCTTTGTTCTAGCTGTGGAAAGAACATGCATATACAAACGCACATACACGCTCTGGGGATGCGCCTGTCATGGTCCGGGCTTGGTCTTGCATTCAAAGGGCATTGACTCTCTAGCTGCAACCGTTCACCTGCACACAATTCATGTTTTCATTTCACCACAAACGCACCGTGGATTACTGCACACACCTGTTGCATTTTGTCTGTTCCGTGTGCGTTATTGTATTTCATGTGAGTGGTTTGAGGCTACGTTTGGTCGTCCAATTCTCTGATTTATTGTACTCCCCATGGTCATAACGTGTTTGTTTTCACCTTGGTCCGTCATTTTGCAACGCATTTCGTAACGAAACATCACATGTCTGTCAATCTCCCTTTAGTTTTTATTTCTCTGTTAGTCTCTGTCAATATCTCTGTCTCTCTCCATTTACATATATCGGTCATTATTTCCTTCCCTATCTACTCCTCTCCCTCCATTCTGCTGTCCTTCTCTGGCTCATTTTTCATCCCTACACACTCCTCTCTCACGCCTCTTTCCTTTGGATTCACTCATACTTCAAGGGACACAAATGTGGCGACACCAAAGAGTGACCTCTCTATTGCCTTTCAACTTAAATCCCACGTCTTTCCAAGTGTGAAAAAAAGGTCACAACCGTCGACAACAGTCCCAATCCAGGTCTCCATTGACCCAGTCTCCTGCCATGGTTAACTAGCTCTAGGTTGCGGAGAGGCTGAAACAATGACAGTCTTCAGTAGCCTACGGTTTTCTGCTTGCACTATCGGTGCCAAGCTGTGGAGAAGTGGCTTGGTTCCAACATTTTATTTCCCCAGTGGTAATGCTTGTTGATGACAACAGGTTGCTTGTGATTGGCCTTGAGGTTAAAGATAGAGATGATTGCAGCTGGTTGTCAGTACACAGGGGAAGGGGGGTGAAATAGCGTAAACTGGGTCTCCAGCGCTAGCCAGTGCCATAATTATTGCCATCACTGGCCAGTGCCAACAACAGAGACAAAGCTAATTAACATCTGAAGTATTCAGGATCAACGGTGGGCTGTCATTATATTCACCGCCGGCCATGATGTTCCCATTCAATGTCACCTTGCCCAAATTGAGATGGAAGCAGACATGTATTAATTAGACTAGTCTTGGCATAGTTTGGATATGAACAGCAGAACCAGCAAATGCCTTAAAGGGATCAGGGATGAGTGAATCAAGAGACAAATCATTTGGCTTTTGGTGTTGATGCCATCCCTGAAATTTAGGTTTGTGTCAATATGAATTACATAGCAATATAGAACATTTAATTTCATTTAATTTACATATTCAGAGATAGACTGGGACCTGAAATGGCCCTGAATATATAATATGCCACAATATACTGCCCATTTCTTTCCGCAATTTAGAACAGCCTACTGGCATTTGCCCAATCTGCACTTTTTTGATTATTTTTGTAACCGTTTGTATTGAGAGGCATGCTATAATGGGGCGAAAGCATAGTGCACATAGTAACAACAACTTAGTACCAGGCTATAGCTAAAGCACCATTGATCACGCACCAACTACATAGTATCAATAAAGCTGGATTGATAACAGTTTGCAACCTTTAGGCATCCGAGCACTATGAACCTGAAGAACGCATTTAACGACTAACTGTTATGGGGCAATGGCAGCAGACCATCCAGGGAAGAATTTGAGGCTGGCACCAAACAACAGCGATGGACAAAATCAATGCCATCGTCACCTCTCAGTCTCCAATAATCACCACTTGTCTTGGGCACCGGTGTCTCTGGCCCTAACTGTGGTGTTCAATTCGATTTCATGGATGGGCAGGGAAGTGGTCCACGACCTGCTCTACTAGTAATCTGGAAGTCTTTGTTAATGTGGGCCCAGGATATTCTGGCAAATGAGGGTTATCTAAATGGGCCATACTTTGGTAGATGCAATGCAATGAAACTGTCTAATCAAAAGTAATATATACCTTTTGGGATGCCACCATATCGCGTAGGTCAGAGTTCACAAGGACAGACAACGAAAACATAAATTGTACAGTAAATCTGTCACCGTTCAATCAACTCAAATAGTATTTGTGACTTGCTTCGTAACAAACAGGTGTAGAATGACAGCGAAAGGTTTACTTAGAGGTCGTGACGATGCAGAAAAAGTAAAAGAAAAGAGATAGAAAGAGACAAAAAACACCTTGATACTATAAAAGTTAGAACAATTCCAACACAGTATGTACTAAGGTGCCACCGATCCTTCATCTGAATAGCTGCATCCTACAATCATACTGACATACTTTTTTAACCCAAAAACACAGGGGCCAAGCCAATTCACAAAGCTAGACCCACCCACCCGTGCCAGGTCTCTCTGCCAATAAACTCAACATTTAATTTGTCCAATATGCATCTCATCATCGTCTAGGATACTCAAGTGGGCCGTCTTTAGACTGCACTGCCAGTCCTGTAATTCCTCTCGGTGAGTAGATTAACCTGGCACCACCATAGTAATTTATCACACACTTTTATTCATAGCAATCGACTGTTATATGTCGTGGAGCGTAGCCCCCTAGAGGGCGTAGCTCTAGCGGTTTACCCATGCCACATAGCGGCCAACTGAAAATAAAATGTACTTAGCTCAGCCAATCGGGGCACACCTGCCCCTATATCTGAGGGTGTGCCCTTCATACCATGTCCCATTTTTCTTCAGCTTCGACTGAACATTGATGTTCCTAGTGATTTTTTCTTTACGGATCACGACATCATGCGACGATTTTTGGAAGCCGCCTGCCGCTGTTCCTCCTTGGACGCCGGGGAAGACCGGCACACTGTTTGTGGGTCGTGTCTTGGACCGTGGCACGCCAATGAAGGTGTTCTAGAGGCACCAGCATGTGCTGCCTGTGCAGCCTTACCTTTGGCTGTTCGCCAGGGAAGGTTGCAGTACTTCCAGGAAGAGATTAGTTTGGACGCCGTCCTCTCTTCTTCTTCTAGCAGCGGGTCGGACAGCGACATCGTGGAGTTGGAAGACGTTCTTCCTCCTTTGACACAGGCTACTCCGCCCCCTCTTCCAATGGAGTTGTGTGGCGAAACCTTGTCGGGAAAAACCAACGTGGATACGCTCGAGTGTGGAGTTCCCGCCCGTAGCGACCAGTCAAAATTCCCTCTTCAAATGGAGTTCCAGTCCGTCGTCGAGAAGGCGGCGTTGAGGCTGGAGATTCCTCTGCCCCCCTTCCACCTCCTAAAGCCATTTCGTTCATGTCCCACGCTTCGTGGGCGGAACAGGTTAAGGAGTCAACTGCGCCTGCGCCGAACGTACCAGGACTTTCGAAGGTTCCTTGACGGCTCCGGTGTTGGCAAAAGCGCCACCTCAGGTCTCGCGCTTTGTTGCCGGCACGGCCCCCTTATCCAAGAATAAAAAGATTTTTATTCTGTTTCAAGTGTTTTTCCTTCTATAGGGTCTGATGCCCCCTGAACGAATTACGCCTACGCTTCACTATCCGTGTGGGCACAGTTTAGCTACTTCATTGGCTACTTATCTCGCACCGGCTCTAATAGCCGGAACGAATAAGATACCTTTGGATATGAGCAGTGGCGCTGGCGCGCAAGGTATTCCTTGTCGCAAGCGCCCTGTAGTTGAGGGTGTGTTTCCTTACAAGAATAGTTGTTCTCGTTCTCGTCCCTTTTCCGGAAAAGTGAACGAAAGAAAACCTTTATCAGTTGGCGTTCAAACTGATCCTGACGTAAGCGTTAAGGGCATAACCTTGTTGGTTTCAACCAGGTCTGCTTCTACGGCTGACGGGCCTTGCCTTGTTACACGCACGGGGCACGGTTTAGTTAAAGCTGGATCCCGAGCGCGTAGTTTGGACAATTTTCCAAAAGTTGGCGGATCTGTGGTTGAGTCAGCTACTAAGCGGCGTTGCTTGGCCGCACTCAATGGGCCCTGTCTACTGAACGATGACGTTGCATCGTCATCAGCACTCAGTGGCGTGTTGGGTAGCCTCCCGGACTCTCCTTCTGGTGATCCAGGTTCGGATCTTACCCACGGCACAGAATGTTTTTGGGGAAAAGAAACCTTATCGAACCCCACGACGTTGGGTGGGTCGAATAAGGTGTTTTCTTTTAATACCCCTGTGCCTTCTGCCCCCTTTCGAGTTTCGCCCCCCTTGGGTCGAGCCCCCCCGCAGGGGAGAGCTCAGATGACGGTGAGGGCGAGTGTTATGTACAGTGCTTTACTGCGGAAGGCACCTCAATTAAGAGCTCTTCCGCTGTCTCAGCGCTACTGGGATTGGCGTCAGAGATGCAATCTCAGCGCATGGCTCAATCGTACAATCCGAAAGGGTTACGCGGTGCAATTTTGCCGACCCCCCCCTCCTTTCTCGGGAGTGTTGGAGACGGCGATGGCATCGCCAGAGAAGGTGGCAGCCCTGTCGGCGGAAATACAGGAGCTCAGCCTAAAAGGCGTGATCTCTGTAGTTCCGGAAACGCAGAAGAGAGAGGGGTTTTATTCCCTCTATTTTCTGGTGCCCAAGAAGACCGGGGGAATGAGACCGATTTTGGACCTACGCATTCTCAACAAGTGTGTTGCAAAACGGTCCTTTCGGATGCTCACATCAAAACGCCTGCTGGAAGCGATACTTCCAGACGATTTTTGCACGAGCAAAGACCTGAAAGACGCTTACTTCCATGTGTCGATAATTCCTCGTCACAGGAAGTTTTTCAGATTCGCCTTTCAGGGCACGGCGTACAAATATGCCAGGGTGCCATTCGGGTTCGTGGTCACGCCCGGCACATTCTCCAAGTGCGTGGAAGCAGCGCTGGAGCCTTTACACAGGAGAGGAATCAGAATTCTAACCTATCTGGACGACTTACTGATTTTGGCGTCGTCAGCGGAGCTGGCGATGGAACACACAACCCAGGTTGTGAGTCAGTTCTCACACTTCGGACTAGCGGTGAACTGGTCAAAGAGTGCGCCCTGGCGGAGTCAACAGGTAGCCTATTTGGGTCTCCGGTTGGACTCGGCCTCCATGACGGCACGTTTATCAGAGGAGCGGAAGAGGAGAATCCTCTCTGCGCTACACCTCTGCAGACCCTCGTGCACGAGGCCCGTGCGTGCGACCATGTCCCTATTGGGACTCATGTCAGCTGCCCACGCTGTAGTACTGTTGGGGCTGCTGCACATGTGCGCACTACAGAGATGGTTCGCTGGGCAGTGGATAGACCCCGTGCGCCAATGAAACCATCGTTTGGTACTCCCCGAGTGTCTATGGACAGACCTAGACTATTGGAGGGACCCAGTCATTCTGAACCAAGGGGTTCCTCTGGGCAGAGTGACGTCGTTCGTGAGTGTTTTCACGCACGCGTCTTTGACAGGATGGGGGGTGTGTGTGTCAGGGACAGGCAGTTCAGGGTGTGTGGCCACGGAGTGGTTGTCACATCAACCTGCTGGAACTGGAGACGGTTCTGTTGGTCCTGACCCGCCTTGCTTCGTTGGTCGAGGGAAAACATGTCTTAGTTTGATCAGACAATCGAACGACAGTAGCCTATATCAACTGACAGGGAGGAGTCAGGTCCCCTGCGCTCCACTTGTCGGCAAGGCATCTATGGCTGTGGGCTCACAGCCACCTGCGTTCTCTGACAGCTGCCCACATTCCGGGAAGCCTGAATGTAGGGGCGGACCTTTTGTCTCGTCACAATCTGCGGGAAGACGACTGGCGTCTTCATCCCGAAATCGTCTCCCTCATTTGGGAGAGATTTGGGGAGGCCAAGGTGGACCTGTTTGCGTCGAGAGTGAACGCGCAATGCAGACTATGGTTTTCCCTAAGGGACCAGGACCGCGCGCCCCTCGGCACAGACGCTATTGCTCACCGCCCGTGGCCTCCAGGATTACTTTACGCGTTCCCACCACAGACGTGCATTGCGCGCTTGTTGGCACGCGTGAGGCTAGATCATCTCTATGTGATCCTTATTGCTCCAGACCGTCCGGCAGCAATATGGTATCCGCAGTTGATACAGTTGTTGGTGAAAGCCCCGTGGACACTTCCTCAGTGCCAGGACGCACTGTCTCAGGCGGAGGGCTCTATTCAGCATCCACCGTCATTGCGCGGACAGTTGGCGGCTTGGCTGCTGAAAGGGACAGATTAGCGCGCCGGGGTCTGTCCGAGGACGTTATACGTACGATTCAAGGGGCTAGAGCTGTCTCTACCTCCAGAATCTATGCTGCTAGGTGGAACATGTTCGTGAGCTGGTGTGACAGGATTCATGTCGATCCGGTTTGTTGCCCAGTAGAGCGGATACTCTCCTTCATGCAATATTTGTTTGCTATGAAGAGATCCCCGTCAACCATAAAGGGTTACGCGTCGGCAATCTCTGCGTGTCATGAGGGTTTTGGGGAGAGGTCAGTCACCCCCTGCTTAAACGTTTCATGACTGGCACACGGCGCCTACACCCTGTGGTTAGGACTGGTGTGCCAAAATGGGAGCTGTCTATGGTTCTGCGTGTGCTGTGTGAACCACCATTTGAACCTCTGACACTGACTTTTTTGAAGGACCTGTCACTGAAGACAGCTATGTTACTGGCTCTGTGTTCGGCGAAACGGGTGAGTGATCTTTGTGCTCTTTCCACTCGTTCGGACTGCTTGTTTATCAATGGGGATTTAAGCAGGGCTGTGTTGCGGCCGAACCCTACTTTTGTGCCTAAATCTATCACAAGTTATTTTCGATCTCGAGTGATCGAGTTGCATGCTTTCTGTCCTCCTCCTCATAAGAATGAGGAGGAGGAGAGACGGCATAGGCTGTGGACCGCACTAAGTCAATCAGATCCTCCCCACAGCTGTTTGTGTGCCACGGTGACAGATCGCTGGGTCGGCCACTGTCAAAACAGCGTATGTCTCATTGGTTATGCGAATGCATCGTCTCGGCGTACGAGTCGATAGGGGCACAGGCCCCGGAGGGTATCAGAGCTCACTCCACGCGTGGAGTTGCGGCTTCCTCTGCCCTTTTTGGTGGGGTTCGGGTCGAGGATATTTGTGAGGCAGCGTCGTGGTCGACACCGTCCCCCTTTATCCGATCTTATTTGTTAGACGTGCCTTCGTCTTTGTTAGCGCATTCCGTTCTCAGCACCTGCCTGAAGAATGATGTTGCGCAGTAGAGTTACATTCTCTTAGGAATGTCAGGTGCGGGATTGACTCTACTTGGCTGAGTGGTAGCATTCCTGCCGTTTCCACAAGGGACCGGGTTTGTTCCCGGGATGGGGCACTGTTAGTTTTCCATTTCTCCCTGTGGTTGTTAAATTATTTCGTTGTCGTCTTGAACAACAGCGATCGCCCTGTCCTTGTCAGTTTTTTCCTTATAAAACCAGAATTAGGATGTGAGAAGCTCCACTCTCCTTATCCTAGAGAGAGTGTATATTCATAAGTGTAACCCGGGGTTCCTTTTTTGGGGCCCGGCAAGGGTACATTTTTGGCTTGCGTCGCTCCACCGTAAACCGCTAGAGCTACGCCCTCTAGGGGGCGGAGCTCCACGACATATAACTTAAGTTACCGGGAATGTAACTCCGGTTATATGAGTGGAGTGTAGCCCCCTAAACATGATGCCCTGACCGGTCCCCGTTCATTCTCGCTGAAGAAAGACGGGACATGGTATGAAGGGCACACGCTCAGATATAGGGGCAGGTGTGCCCCGATTGGCTAAGTACATTTTATTTTCAGTTGGCCGCTATGCGGCATGGGTAAACCGCTAGAGCTACGCCCTCTATGGGGCTACGCTCCACTCATATAACCGGAGTTACATTCCCGGTAACTTAAGTTCACAACATTACTTTGTAATGTTACTTACTAAGACAACCTTATCCAGAGCAACAGCTAGTTAAGAGCATACATTTTAAGAGCTGTCAACATTGACAACTACTTGATTTTCTGTTTGTCTTAAAAGTGGCATGTGGAAAAATAAAACCAATCACAATGGGGCTTGTTCAGCAGGGTACAACTTAATGGAACGTTCAGATAACAGGCATGTCTCTGACAACAAGGCAATCACCTTAATGGTTTACTATTTATTCCATGTTTGCCAAATGAACACAACCTTGGTGTGGAGTGCAGTTTGTTAGCCATTTCATATGAGGCAGCTATACTTCCCGGGATCAACATAAATTTGCACAAGACATCCTAGAATCCACTGGCCTGATTTTTGTTGAAACATGGGAGTCAAAACGAGTGAAATTGGGGAAGATTCAAATTCATTGAACAACAAATCCCTCCTTTGTATGCATTACATTAGATTAGCAAGCACACATGAGAGTGAACAAACTAAGTGATACATGATTTGACAGGTCAGTCAGTGTATCAAATACAATAGTAGTCAAATGATCAGAAATGTGATCCTATCCTGGTAAACACAGGAATAACTCAGATCAGAATGGTTTTAAAATGGTTAATTCCACCAACACATGAGCACAGCGTGCTGGGTTCCAGTCCCATTGACACCATGTTAATATGGAGAGCCAGCCCTAACAGAGGTAGATGAGAGAACAGATTTTTCTTCTCCCTCTAGCCAACACTGGGCTGATGTTTAAGCGGCTCTCATAGGTGGGACTGGAAGACCCAATTGCTGGCCCTACAGGAACAGCCTATAAAAACTGTTCTTATCTTCCAATGGTCAGATATGTCATTTGCTGCCACCTCAAGGACTCCAAAGCTATGAAGTCTGCAGTGAAGCCCATTGTGGACCACCTTTCAACACCTTATTCCTACAGCTATCCTCTGGCAGGCAGATTCAGGTTAATCATGATCATAACCTTTCGCCACCTGAACGTCCTCTTTCCCCACACTGTGGCCCTGCAGTAATGACCATCTGTCCTGCAGAGGCTTCTAAGAATATGCTTGCAGCACGCAAGCCATGTGCGAATTGTAAAGGAAGTGAATGCCTCACACTGAACTTAGGCTGAACTCCCGGTGAACTTCCAGTAGCGCTGCTGCTGTTCACTAAGCAATGCAATGTGAAATTTAATGTGCTTTTTTGGTGTCTTTTTTAGCTGGATATTCATTAACGGACACCAAGGAAACAGACTTCCTGGGGTTTGTATTTAATCTTACAAACTTTAGAATAAAAACAGAGTACAAAAATAACATCAGCTTGTTTTTTGGTTGTCAAGTGTTCTAAGCTGCTGCCTTTGGTGAGCATGTACCACAGCAGCATTGGTGTAAATATGGCCAACTACTCATTCATAGAAAATCACTCCACTTCATCTTAACCCACCGAAGCATAGAAATACCCCAAAATACAGTATATCAAAATAGATATTTTAAAAAGCAGCCAAAGAAATAAAAACAAAAAAATTATAATAAAGATAGTAATGTGTGTATCTGCACATCAACACTGTACCCAGCAACTTCAAAAGCAGGCTATGTGGAAAAACCAGCACAAAGTTAAAAGGAATTCAAATGCATGCAATATGACTTGTTGATTTGCAATAAGCTGAGGCAAATGTCAGATCACATTTTGATATAGCAGTTGCGCTTAACATGGCTTGAAAATATGCATAGGTCAAATGCGGGGTGTTTAAGTATTTTTTCTGTTTCACACACACTCACAAATACACATGTAGAAGTGTTGTACATGTGTATTGGTTGAAAATGCCCTTGTTTATTTATATTTACTCCTTCAGAGACACACGCAAAGAGTGGGTAATGGGCCAGTGATCAGTTGCTACTGACCAGAATCCATTAATGACAGCAATTCTTTAAAATGCAGGAAAATAAAGTAAGTCACTGAGTTCTAAAAATGGCTATCACTTCTTATTACAGGAGCTAATATGCTACCTCTGCAGTGTCCCAGATTCACAGGACTGTGTGCGTGCTTGTGAGAGAGTTCCATAGTCAAAAGCAGCAGTAGCAGCAGAACAACCTGTCAAATCGCTGCTCCCCAGGACCACATCTTTCACAAAACACGCACACACACACTTTCTTACTCGGTCAAACACACACCCAAAATTATTCAGTAAGTTAAAAGTAGAAGCAATGCCAAGGGGTAAGGTACACACTGCGGATTCGAGAGGGAGGTCAAAAAATGACAATGATTTTGAACCTGGAAGCCCACACTGATAACTGGTTATATGAGAAGAGAGAAACCAGCCTGTATAAAACCGATTGCACTGGAGATCATAATGGCATGAGTTTCCTCTGATTGCATCTGCCAAACATCTCCTGGACTTGGCCTAACTGCATTTTCAGCAACACACAATGCCCAAAACCCATTAGCCCAAATTTCATTATCTTGCCAGTGTGCCACAATAGAGTCAACGTCCAGCCTAATAAATGACATCTTTCAAATCCACCAGCGCAACTCAACCCTGCCCAATAATCTACTCATCTTGTAAAGAGGCATCACACTTTGTATTACATCAACCTTTAAGGCAAGGCTGCACAATCTTATTCCTGGAGAGTTTCCACCCTGTAGTTCCACTACAACCTTAAAGTTGCTCAACTGACTAAAAAAAATGTGCAGGATGACAAGTTAAGTGAGGTTAGACACAACAGTGGTTTGAGAGATTTCTAGAACCAGGATTAAGCAGCCCTGTATTAAGACAATTCGATCACAGTAGTCAACTAAACAAAACACAGTGAGTCTGACATTAATGAAGACATTACTTCTCGGTCTGTGTTCTCAAGTCTTCTCGGTTTTACCGTTTTAAATGCATAGTTTCTTATGTGGAAAGCAAAGAACAGGAATTTAACAAGGTTAGAAACCCGTTTGCTCCATAGACTTCTTGTTGCCCACTGATCGAATCAGTTATGACATCAATGACCTAAAAGTGCTTCTTAAAGAGGATTTTTAAGGTCCATAATTTTACTGTAAACCAGGTTGTTCAAACAAACTCTCTTAGCTGTGGTATATTGGCCATATTTCTCACCCCCTCTTGCATAACACTCATTGGAAAATGCATCAATAATAATTTGGAAATAACATACAGCTACAAAATTGTATTTTCTGCAATACGGCTCCTAAAACCTAAAAGTAGGGCCACTTTTATTCTTGACATCTGCTTTAGCTGGAGAACAGTATTGCCTCAAGCAGTGAGTTTCCTCTAAACTGCCACAGATGAGGCATATGGCCAGCATAAGTGGCTTTCTGGGTCCCTCCTGGCTATTTATCAGGGTGCCCTTAATTATGAATGATGCCTCAAGCCATAACGTTTTTTAAAAGGCTGACGTCAGCATCCATATAGCCTTGTAAGGGGTTTACGCAGGCTTCCTTAAAACTTTATTGTAACGTAGTTTGTTCATAGTTAAAGTTCCGCCTCTAATATCAGGCATGTTAATAGGGAATGTCTAATGATGTGCAAGCCGGTGAAAAGGACACCCACAATCTCATAACAATCGGGAATGCCTTTACAGGGAACTCCCCATTTAGTTACTTTTTATCTTGGCCCAAATTCAAATCTAGTGCACTAAATCAATGGCAACTGCAGTATTAGAATGAGTTTCTGAAGTTGCCTTTCCATTTGAGAAGAAATGTGTGAAAAGAATCAGTGTTTTTGTTTCACTCTTGTAACAAATAGTCTGGCAAATATTTAATATTTAAGCAATTCAATCCAGGGAAGGCAACCTTTACTCTGATAACTAAGTAGTTAATTTGATTTCCAAATGGACCACTTCACCCTAGACACCGCAGCAAGTTTGACCAGGACCTATAAGGTTCTTGTGAAATGTACTGCACTCCATATGGAATGGGGAATTATTTATGACACATCAGTAAATATTACAAGTAAACTGAATGGCAGAGATTCTTAAGGGTTTTATAGCATGTTTAATTTTAAAGACTCTTATATGCCGCTGCTCAGCACATATGGCCCTCTAGGAACAGCCAATAATAGACTGCTCAAAAAAATTTACGGAACAATTAAATCACAGATCTAGATGACAATAAATATGTATAAAATCAAAATCTTTAATGTACAATGTCTAATTAATTGAGAACAAAATGACATAACAACGGTCACTGAAAACCAGAATAGCCAACCCACTGAGGGCTGGATTCAAACTCATAATTGAATAAAATATAAATAATCACAGGCTGTTCCCAATTAAAATAATGTTACTCAGTAGTGTGTATGGCCCCCATGCGCCTGTATGCACTCCCAACAACATCTAGGCATACGATGAGATGATGGATGGTGTCACTGGGGATTTTCCCTCAGACCGGGATAAGGGCATCAATGCCTTGGTCATACTCAAAGAGTCTGTTTCTGACAGTTGAGCAGTGCTCCTCCTGTTCCTTCTCATTATGTTGTCATGTGATCCTTTGTCCTTGTAAGAGTACCTTCTGGCATTGCTTTGGACAACTGCATTTCCCTGGAACTGTTCCTCATTTGTTTTTGTTTGGTGTACTTTTCTTGTCAACTGTGTTTTTCTATTTGTCTTGTTTGTGCAAAGCCTGCGCACCATAGTCGCTGTTTATGTTAAATTCAGAAAAGCATTTCTTCGTGTGGGGCCTGTTTCTTGTGTTGCTAGGTTTCCTAGCTAGCTAGCAGTGTTACATCCATAGTTAGACTCCTGACACGCTTGCTAACCTCCGAAAGGGCTAGAACAATATCTCTGTATACTTTATTCCCCACCACAACCTGACTTAAATATATCCACTGATTTATTCTGAAACTCCCTCTAGATTTCCATCAAATGTCTCCTTCTCTACTACGTTAAAAAGCCAGCCATTCAAAATCCACTGCCTGCTTACTGGCTAGCTCCACAGTCTCTCCCCTGAATGAATTCTCTCCCTGGCTCTTGTACTAGCATGCTGATCTCCACCCATTCGCCATCACCTGTGCCCAAGCTATTCTCTCACATTAAAGTAAAATGAATATGGTAGTTGCACTCTCTCTTTGGATTTGTTGTGCTGGTGAGGGTGTGCCTTTACTGCATTTGTGACAGCCTGCTCTGGTGCAAGCAGGTGTAGACTGGGTTGGTTTTCATGGGCTGGTTTGGCCGATTTATTGGCTACTAATAATCTTGTTTCCATAAATATGCCCAATTTGTTTCCCCTGCATCTCCTGGCTTCACTCAGCCCTGAATTAATTTGATTTTCTCCTGCAGTCTTGACTTCTAACAAATATAGCTCTCCATTCACTCTGGAAACTATTAATAACAATTATCGCCTTCCTCCAGGAGGTAACTATGCATGCCCGCTCACTGGACATCCTACATCAACGCCCCTTTATTCATTGGGACTGTCATAGCAAATGGTCTGTCAACGCTAACACTAGTAACAACATAATGTCTATCTGGTCTTATTCCCGCCCCCATCCATATCTGTCATCTCAACCTATTAATCTCAGCTGCCTTTGCCCCCTCCAATCTACCACTTAACCTTGGTTCATCATGTCGTTCAACCAACTTTGCTTTGCTTCAACCAAATTTGCTCTCTTAAAAACCTTCCCTGCTTCATGAGTTATAATGGACAATCACTTGGACATCTTTTTCCAAAGGGACACCTGGCAACAATAAGGCAATTTTCAGTCCCTGAATCTAGCTACTCCCCCTGGTTATAGCTACCTATGCCACCACCTCCTCACCAACCATGGTGGTGGCCTTGCTGTTCTGCACAAATCCAGTTATAAAATAACCAAAATGTCTCTTCACTAATTCACCTAATTTGAATGCATTGCTTATAAATCAACTTGGTCCCACACCACTATTCTACTCTACAGTCCTCCTAAAACTATTGAATAATTTCTCTATGAGCTAGCTGAACTACTCCATGGCAGTATCATATTCCAACTGCCTTCTGCTGCTTGGTGGCTCATCACCTTTTGCAATATAAAATATGTTGACCCCCTGAAAATCTCTGAAGCAATCTGCTCTGCTCTGCCCTTCCCCTGAACCATGCCTCCAATACGCCTGAAGATCTAGTTAAGCGGTTTTACACTACTCGGTCTGTCTCCCTCAACTACATGGCCCCACTCCAAACAAAAAATATTTTCGTTACATCCTCATCACCCTGGTTGACATCTGAGCTCCCGGCCTTGAAGCAGGAGCACCGCAATCTTGGTGGCGAGACCAACTTGGTGCGTTTAAAACAGTTGATACTGGATACACTAATACCTCACCAACCGTAATACACTTCCACTACACCTCCCTAAAAGGCGTAATTCTGATTCAGCTGCAGTCGTAAAGGATGTCCCCCAGGGATCTGCTCTTGGCACCTTGGCTTTTCATCTCAGTTCTCCTCCTTGGTCCCTCCGTCGCTTCGAACTTGTTATGCCGACCACACTCAAATTTACAATAGCACTAAATCTCTCACAAATCCACCTTTTGTCCACATCAAATCATGCCTGTCAACAATAAAAACATGCATGCAGCAAAACCTCCTCAAGCTCAACAGGGATAAAACAAAACTACTTCTCATAGGCACTAAATCCATGCTTACCAAAACCGGCCCCTTCACTCTCACCACCGACAAAACCGTTTTCTCTCCTACTCCCCATGCATGCAACATAGGCGTCATTCTGGACTCCTCTGTCAGCATTGAACAACACATAAAACACATCTGTTAATATGACAAGCTTAAAGTCCTCCCTCTCCCGTACCGCTGTTGAAACCTTAATACATGCATTCATCACCCACTTAGACTATTGCAACTTTCTTCGTCCTGGCATCAACTCGTCATCTCTTCATAAGCGGAGAAATGGTCCAAAATGTAGCAGTCAGACTCATCACACACACCAATCTTATCCACCGAGAACTCCACTAGCTCCCCGTCGCTCAGCGCATTGATTATAAAATTATTCTGCTCACCTTAAAAGAACTCCATCAGCTTGCTCCATGCTACCTCTCTGATCTTATTCTCCAATACCAACCCACTCAGTTACAGCTGGTCACATCATCATGTAACATCAAGTTACAGAGCATTGGAGACTCTAGGGCTGCCCCAAAGATGTGTAAGATGTGTCTAACTTCCACAATCAAGTTTTTCTCCTTGTACTGGGGGATACAGCAAACCTTTTTGCAACAGCGCATATGGAACTGCTATCCTGAAAGAATTGCTATTGCCTCTTCAGTGCACCTGTTGTCACTTGCACCCAAACAAGTGACATTGATTCACAATCGGTAATGCTTCCCAACTTTAGAGATTGCTATCCCTGAAGTTAAATTGACTTGGTGTTATACTGTGAAGATTGTGTTCCCTTAATTTGTTGAGCAGTGTACTTCAATGCAAGAAGTATACTGAAAAGATGTCTGGCTCTTTTATTCAAATTATTTTAGGGCATGTTTACACTTAATTGTACCGTGACAATGATTTATATAGAGAGAGCATTCACTGAAAGAGCTATAGGTCGGAAATTAAAATTACACTGAAATAAATGTATTTTAAAATCTATCTTTTTCTGTTACTTTTAAGAACAATTAAAAAATGACAGCATTTGAGCATACTTAAAGACTGCAATAATGTAGTCTATTTGACTCCATCAGTTGAAGATTTGTCTCCAGCAATGCACTCGCTCCATTCCAGGATTTAATGTCTCACCAATTCTAATGACTTGTTTTAAAGACACCAAAGAAATTTGGGTTGAACATATGTTTTTCCAACCCGAAAGGTGAGAACATTTTGTGGGGGCACCAAACCCTCATATCCCCTCATTCTCTTTGATGTTAAACTCAAAAAGAGACAAGTTGTCACTACAACAGGCACACAAACAAGCATGGGCAAGCACACTGAAATTGTACCATCCCCAAGTTGGCGCTAATACTAATGTAACTCCAAAACCAAACGCAGAGGCTTCCCTTTATAAACACATTGGATTCTTAACACAGAGGTAAATCAGTAAAGCAACCTGCTGTGTCCTCACAGTGGATGGGCTTGGTGGAGAAACAAGAACAATTTGTGATTCAAACAGTCCCAATGACAACATCATACATTTAGAAGAAAGCATACTCAGGATATTGCTCTTGCCAAATACAGAAACACAGTATGAAACAAATACACTTTGTACATATATATTTTTAGATTAGTTATTTGAGAAGCAGATTGTTTGCACATAGACTTCCTTGTTTCCTAAATAAACCATTCAAACCAGCAAAACAAATAACGATGTCCCCTTACTCATCCAAATGAAAATTGTCTAAATATTTGCAAAGAATTAAATGACTAAATCGGGTGAACAAGAAGGGGATTACTGTTGTTTTTTTACCAACAGCAGGATATTACATATGGCATGCTGTGATGGAAATACTGGATGGGTTTTGCAGTCTTTTGATTTCTGTATTCAGCAATATAACAACCTTGTCTGAAAAGCTGTCATTCCACCATTAAATGACAAAATTAATTGTTTAGAATAGCCTAAATAGTGTCCTAATGAGCAATATGCAACTCATGTTTAACAGCATGCTATACCCTCTAGAATTTATCTCTGATACAATTGCATTGTTGTTTATCACATGAGTGATCCTTACACTTAAAATGTGAAAAAACACTTACTGTCAATTGGATTAAAATTGTTTGTAAAGAACTAATGAAAATTAAAACTGCATGCAGTCATCTGGGGGCTAAGCAAAACATAGCGCTGGAACAAATTTGTCCATGGTGATTGACCTGATTGGGTGAAAAGTGTGGCTGCAGACAATGATTGGACATTGTAATTCACTTGACAAAAGTTTAGATGTGTCTGAGCAATGTACTGATGTCTAGTGCATTTTGTTTTATTGCACTTTAACTGTTTAGTGAGGACAAAGTTGAGTC
>JACXGK010000155.1:0-58300 GCA_016801125.1 Novumbra hubbsi | reverse complement strand
ATTTGGAGAAGACTGGTAATGCACTAGATTGCTGCAGAAATTGTAAAGGCCACTTGTGAGTTTCCTAATTCTGACGTTTTTCGAAAATCCACTCCCGGGTTACCAGGTGCCCGGAGAATTTAAAATCGCCACTATCTTGGTTTAATCGGTGGAGGGGGCTTAATAGTGGGTTCCCAAGGGAGAGCAGGGTAACTGGGGGAATGTATGGACCGAGTGACAGGCCCGAGGCACCAATACCAGGGCACCGTTCCCGGGTAAGAGTCGGGTGATTCACCCTGGGTGTCCGTCGGCTCCGGCCCCAATACCGAGTCACATCCGTGGCAGAGTGTGGCCCGGTTTTGTGCCAAGAACCAGGGTAACTTGTGTGACTCTGTACCCGGGATACAGTGCACTATTCCCGGGTGAGACCTGGGGCTCCAATGGCACCAGTAGCAAGTCACACGAGTGGCAGAGTGTGGCCAAGACACGGGGCATGATCCAGGGCCACTTCCATGGTTTCTTACCCGGGATACAGTGCACTATTTCTGGGTAAGACTTGGTTGACTCACCCTGGGGACCAGAGTACCAATCTAACCCTAACCGCGGGGGCGGGGGAGGGCACTCTGGTGATGGAAGTCACTGTGTAGCCCAGTCAATGGAGTGTTGTCAACTTTGATTGGCCGTTACGGGAAAAGTATTTTGAATATCACAATTTCTACTGATAACTTCTTTGTGGCTTGGTCTGAAGATAATCACTTTAAGTTATAGAGAAGAAATGTTATAATTTGTGTCTTGTAAAACTTTTTTAAACTTTTTCACTAATTTCAAGATGGCGGACATTCTAAACAACTGAAACGAAAGTAGTCAATTGCAAAGTTGTTCAACATCTGGCCATGCATCATTTGATACCAATTGCACGTTTCTGCGCAAATCAGATAAAATGTTATGAGTGTCGAAACTTTGCATTGTTTGACGATTTACTGTAGTGCCCCCTAATGGCCCAGGGAACTGAAACTTTTGCAGTATGTTACAGGCCTATAGGTCAATATACCTACCAAGTGTGGTCAGGATCTGACTTTCCTAAACACTTTAAATCACAACTTTAATGTAATTGGCTTGTGGCGGTCACATGGTTTGTACTACCAACTCCATATTAGTTGCAGTACTACTAACCTATGCCCTCTTGGTACCCAACAAGTTTGGCTAAAATCTGTGTTTGCATTCATGGGTTATGAGCTAAAATACAGCTTTTCAGCAATAGCGCCCCCAAAAGGCCAATCGTGTCAAAAGTGTGTAGGCCTCATCTGGTCCTCCTAGCAACCATGGACACAAAGTGTGGTGAACTTTGGACCAACAATTGCTGAGATACGCCCTCACGTACTGTTTTTTGCCTTCGCCTACACATTTGATTGGCTGTTACTGACAAACCGCTTTGATAATCAAAAAACCTTCTGATAACTTTTGTGCGGCTTCTTCTTACAATCAACTATGCAAAGAAACGGGACGATTAAACAAAATTTGTGACCTGTGAAACTTTTTTAAGCTTTTACGTAAAATCCAAGATGGCGGAAGATCTATATATCCGCAAAATGACGTCATAGGGTGCATTAAACTCGGCATGATCTAAGGAATCTATGGATACCTCATATGCATATCAGACATTAGGTTCAAAAGATACATGGGTAAACACATGTCCAACTTTGTCCCGTTGATGGCGCTAAAGTGAGTGAGGCAGAAATATGAAACTTAGAGAAAGGATAGAGGGGAATGTCCTTAACAAGAATGCCCAAAAAAATCAACTTTTTACCGCAAGGCTCTATGGGCTGCCATAGACTCCAATGGCAGAGGAAGAAGTTGAAAAGAAGAAACACAATAGTTGCTTTGCAGCTTTGCTGCTTAGCCCCTAATAAATATATACTAATAATTGAACGCAATCAATGCCTTGGTAATGCAGCACCATTTTTGAGTGAATCACAAACACTATAGTGGAGGTGTGAATCTTCACCTGCCTCACGATTCGACTCTAAAACGATTCTTGTTGGATGCATCTTCCCCTCCAAGTATTTTATTACAAAAACAAACGTACTTGAAACTCTCCCTTTCCGCTTTTTATTAATCAACTGTTTTCAAACACAAGAACATGTCAATCTTCATGTCAACCTATTTATCAAGTTATTCAGTCGTTTTTTTCAGCTGCCAGTCTTCGCAAATACATGAGTCAGTCGAGATGCATGTCCAGGAATCGCAGGGGATGACCACTCGGACGGTTTACGCATCGACTCCGTCACTCTGGATTTTGTGTCACTGTTCCGCACCGGTATAGCAGTGTTTGTGAACTCAGAGAAGGGATTATGTATTTTGCCTGCGTTACTTCCGAAAGACATAATTTTACAATATATATATATATTGTATTTAATAATTAAAACAAAAAATTGATTATTTCTTTTCATCAATCGGTGCAGAATTGTTCACGTCAGGATCGCGATCCATCTAAAAAACGATTATATTTCCCGCCTCTGGTGTATCCCCTTACTGTTGTGAGAGCTATTGATTTGGTGATGGGATGTTCGGATATACTAACGAGGATCTTTGAATCTCATACATTTTCAAGTAATTAATAGCTAATGCTGAATACCTCAAACAGTTATCATATTCCGAATGTAGAACTCTTACCGCATCTATTAAATCTATAAATTACAGTAGGCTGGCTAGAGAAAAGACAAATAGTTTGCCTGGGTCTTCGGTCATTCTTATTTTTTGTCACGTTACATTTCTATAGCCTACTTAATAGAATTGAGCAAATTGAGTAAAATGTATTGAAGGTTTTTTTAACCAAAAAATTTAAGCAAATTTAACAATAAATATTTTATAGTATGCAAACACGAATTTCAAATCGTATGAACAAATATATTCAAAAGTATGGTAAAAGTGTATGCTTAACTCAATAAATGGATTATCACGTTAAATCTTAACATTTCTGAAGTTAGCAGGTTTTAAAAAAGTGAAGATTTAAGTATAAACACAAAGTTCACATAGCCAGAACTATGTGCAGTTTGTAAATTCCAAATATGCTTTCATCAGACAACAACATTGCTTTACTGCTGTCCCATTCCTATTTATAGCATGTTAAGCCCTTGCAGCCTATTGCACTCAATCAAGGAAATGTCATTTTTAGCCAATCCTGTTTACCTTTCTTGAGTTATGGATATCCAAGTGCAGCTATTCACTGCCAGTCAATTATTTCACTGCCAAAGTCCTCAAACTTGTGTTGAGTAAAATATTTTATGTTTGTATCCATATTACCATTTCAGTTAAATATGTAATAGTTTCTGAAAAGATGGATTCTATGAGCAGGCGGTCACAACCGAAGTCAAAACCCATAGAGTAGCTAAGTAGCTTAGTTTACTGCAACAGCATGTAAATGTTGTCGTCAAGCAAAAGTAACTCATATGTTCCAATCATTTTGGTTATTTTACTGATTAATTAAACTTTCTATACACACTTCGACAATGGAAATTACACATCTATTTGAAGTGGGCTTTAAGTGTAAATGACAAACCAATTATATCTTTGCATAGTACCTTCATTTGCACTGTAAGCCTGTATACACGGTTGTGCTCAAAAGTTGGCATACCCAGGCAGAAATTGTGACATTTTGAGATTGAATTTAACAAATAGATTGATCATGCAAAAAAATATTTAAGTTAAATATAGTGATCATATGAAGCCATGTATTATCAACAGTTGTTTGTCTCCTTTTTAAATTATAATGGTAACATTAATTACCCAAAGCGCCCTGATCAAATGTTTACATACCCTTGATGGTTTGGCCTTGTTACAGCAACACAAGGTGACACATACCGGTTACAATGTCAATTAAAGGTTCATTTCCCACAACTGTGGCTTTTTACTTTTAAATTAGTGTCTGTGTATAAATCGTCAATGAGTTTGTTAGCTCTCACATAGATGCACTGAGCAGGCTAGATACTGAGCCATAGGGAGCCGAAAAGAGCATGCATTCTCCTCAGTAATTGAATTATTAGGTAGGCCCTGAGGCAAAAAACCCGGCCAAACCATAATGCAACCACCTTTATGCTTTATGCTTGTCGTGACATTCTTCTGTTCTAAGCGTTTAGGTTGTGCTAAACATGGCATGTGACATTGCAGCCAAACCAATCCATCTGTAAACAAAACTGTCCAAAGCACATTTTGCCTGGCAAAATTTTAACCAATTGTAGCCATTTTATGAGATGCCTAATGTAGTGTTGTGTTATTTTTTTCTGCACAAGGAAATTGCATTTGTTTACTACAATAATGCTTCCAAAGTAAAAAAACAAAAAAAACAATGATGTGGTTGTAATTTGGCTCAAACATTCATGTGTACAAATATGTATAAGGGCTGTATTTACTTTTTCATGAACGTACATGTCAATGATAGTTGCCTAGTCACAGATTAGAAACAAAATACATTTCTTAGGAATCTTCAAGTTTATTTTCATATACAAATGAAGACATGTGCCAAATGTTTTTTACTATAATTAATGTATGACAGTATCTGTAATGTGCCAAAACCATTGTGTACCAAATTATGTAATGCAGAAACCAAATGAATGGCTCACTTAGTGCCATTGGAGAGTTTTAACGTGGGGAACTGGAAGTGACTAAGCTATAGTTTGCACATTTCATTGCACATTTCACGCTAGCACTCCAATCAAAATTAACCCATAATGTTTGGTTCATACTGGATATGAGAACATAGCCAGTGGGTTTGTACTGAAGGAATGAGCAATTCGGGGTCAGAAAATTCCATAATTTGCAACATTCTCAAGACTGCTAAGAAAGTCAGACTCAAGTCTCAAATTATACTACATACACACACATGTCACTAATACTTAGATCTAGTGAAAACAAGTTTAATCTAAGGGGAAAAAGCTGCCATTTTGGCAACTTGTTAATTGAAAGTTAAATAAGATGGGCTAGCACTGGAACTGGAAAAATGGAAAACAAAATGGAACAGCTGGTTCCCTAGAGGTAGTTTGAAATCAGCTGACCTGAGGCATGCATGAGCTGTCATTGCCCATCGACTGCAATGTCAGCGATTGAATGAACTGAATAGGTCAGCCAGGACCCACTCACAACTGACGGGTACACAGCAAAAAGAAAAGAAACCTTTAACAATACCATACTGTCAAAATCCCTAACTCTGTTCAAGGGAAAGAAGCAACACGTTTGTCTGACAGGCAAATTACAGATTTTTAAGGAAAAAAGGTCTTAGAAGAACTTTTAAACATACCCTGCAGCAGGTCTGCCCTGAGAAATAGGCGTAGTCAGCAGAAAAAGTATATACATTGTCCTGCAGAATAGGCCAATTTCTCAGGGAAGAACTGGTACTGAGAACTTGTGCTATGCTCTTGCTAAGAGAATTCGAATGTCCTTAGTCTTTCAGCTATGTCAATCCACTACCTCACAGTTCCTGCATTTATGGAAAAAAAATCTCTCATGTTAATTATATATTTTAATGAGAGTTAAACCTTTTTTATCTAGCTAAAAAAGCATTGTGTGTTCCTCTGTTTCCATGCTTTAATGATTTAAAATATCTCCCCATGAACAATTTATCAACTTTATGCAGAAAAAAAGTAATTCATCATCTATTTGCTGTACATTCACAGAGTAATTCAAAACACACCTTTTGCTTGTCACTGCTGGTAGCATGAGGCCATACCATTAAGGTTGCACCGACAGTCTTGCTCCTCCAAGATGGCACATCATACAGTCTCAAGTACATGGAGGAGATACCAGGAGTTGGCCCGTCACTAGAGGAGATGGGCATCAAATCAGCAGCAGGACGGATATCTGCTCTGAAAAAGAGGAGCACTGCCAGAGTCCTTCAAAATGACCTTCAGCGGGCCACTGGTGGGCATGTTTCTGAACAAACTGTCAGAAGCAGTCTTCATGAGGGTAACTTGAGGGCCCAACCTTCCAGGTGAAACCTGGGAACAAAGCCCAGCACCGTGCAGCTTGACTGGCATTTACCTGATAACAACAGAATAGGCAGGTCCACAATTGATGAGAGCAGGTTCACACTGAGAATGTGACCGATGTGAAAGAGTCAAGAGACACTGCGGAAAACATATTTCTGCCTGCAACCTCATCCAGCATGACCGTTTTTGCGGTGGGTTAGTGATGCTCTTGGGAAGCATATCCATGGAGGGTTGCACAGATGATCACGCCAACAATACCCTGACTACTGTTAGTTACAAGGGCAAAATCCTCAAGACCCATCTTCCGATCATACGCTAGTGCATTGGACCCTGGGTTGGTCCTGGTACAGGACAATGCCCGGCCTCAAGTGACCTAAATTTGTAGGAAGTTCTTGGATGACAGAGGCATTGAATCCCATTGAGAACCTCTGGGACATTATGTTTTAGTGCATCTGCCACATCATTTTGTACTCAACAAATTACAGAATGTACAATGAAGATTTTGATCTTTAATAGATTTCGAGACCTGTTGTGTGATTATGTGTTCCTGTCAGGCTTAAGCCTGGAAGGTGTCAGGCAAGGGGACCCAAACATAGGACGCGGTCCATAATAAAGAATAGGAAGGTTGGAGATTAAATAAACAGTCCAAATAAATAAGCCAGTAGGGAAGGCTTAAAAAACAAACGGAAGTTGTCACGGCCCCGGACAGGTTCTCTGCTCTCACTCCGGACTCCAGCATGCCGTTCCCTATATTACCACCAACCTACCTATTGTGCACACCTGTCCCCAATTCCCTCATCAGTCAGTCATCCCTCAGTCCTTTGCTGGTTTCCTAGTTGCGTTTGACCCAGCTGACACACAGCTGATCTGTCATGCGTTTGGTCAGAAGGGTAGAGTCCTCACCCAACACAGAACTACTGCAGTCTCATCCTCTTTGCCCTGGAGAACCTCCAGCCAAGCCACCATCGAACCACCATGGAGACGCCGGCTGAACCCCTCCAGGGATTGCACCAACCGCAAGCCCACCGTACCACCATGCGCCTGATGTTGCTCCCCCAGAACGCTTTTCCTTTTGCAGTGCTCGCTGGACATAGAGCAACAGCTCATCTCTTATCCCACCAACCGGTCCAGTATCGCTTAGCTCATCAGCGCTCTGTCCGGTTGGCGGTGTGGATGACTGGAGGACCTCTGTGTTCCTCGTACGAGGCTTTCGCCGGGAAGCTGTTCAGGTCCTGGAACGGCTCCTTCGGAACCGGCTATTCTGGAAAAAAGCTTCACACAAAGTCTGTGCCCTTTTTGGGTTATCTCCTGGCGGAGGATAGATCCCACTAAGGTGGCGGAGGTGGAGTGGCCGTCACATAGCAACTTTAAACAATTGCAGTGCTTCCTGGGGTTCGCCAATTCATCTTTCGATAGCTAATGTCAAAAAGAGGCTTTATACGTGTCTAAGAGTGGTGTTATTCTGGCAAGTTGTAAGAGGAAGGACTGAGCATAAATAGAGTGGTGCTGATAAGGGAATGGGTGAGTAATGCGTAATGCCCAGGCGGGGTGGCATGAGTGGGGTGGCATACCGGAGGCTGGAGTAGCACCAGGCAAAAAGGAAAAAATGGATAAACAGAAAACCTGGACTAGTCCGGAGCTGTGACATGTTCCCTTATTTATCAATTAATTATTTTCAGCAGTGTAAATGGATTAACTTTATTTATTTGCTTGGAGATTAGTTGGCCAGTTGATTAAGCACTGGAATAAATAAAATAAAATGGGCAGCTGGAGATCTCGTAGAAGATGTTTAAGAATCACTGCCCGACTTCCCCAGTTACTAAACATGTGTATGTTACATTTTTAATGCCCCTGCAAAAAATTTGATTAACTGTTTTTTTTTTTCCTCAATCATGGCGTCCGTCTGGGAGGATACTGAAATAAAAACACTCTTGGCAGCTGCACTTGTTTACTAAGCACTGCGTCCATGGGGACTATACTCTCCTGGTGGGTGTGCTCTTTGGCTGACTGACAGCTCGCAAGAATGCAGACGAGTGCAATGAGCTCACTCTCTCCAAAAGCAGAGCATTGACTCACAGCGATCTGCTGACACTACAATTCCCGCCATATCAGCGGGGCTCAAATAGTATTTATGGGTTTTTTAACAGCATTTTTAGCAGATGCTTTAACCAACAGTTACTTAATGAGTGCATATATTTTAATTAGTATTTTTTTGCAAATTCCATACATGTTTTTGCTATCCTTCTATTGAAAGCCTTTAACCAACACTCAAAAAAAACTAATATTAGATCAATCTTGCCAGTGCAGTAACATTACAAAAAGTATACAAATGTAGGCACTCACTAATGTCACTTGCACTAGACACAACAGATATGATACATGGGTTAAATTATTGATTGAGTTATTCATCATAGAATTGGTGTTTATATTATGAAAAAAAGAAATCTGAAATGCTGAGCCCCAATTACCTTGGTCGTGTTCTTTATAAAGTGTAAAGCATTACAACATTTCAACAATTTAGAATTTTCTAACTACACTGCTCAAAATAAAATTAAGGGAACACTGAAATCACACATCGTGTCTCGATTAACAAAATCTATTGAAGTTCAGAATCTTTTCTGTACATTGTGTAATTCTTTAATAACAAAATGATGTGCTAAAAATTAAGTGAATGGAAACAAAAATCAACAACAAATTCAGGGCTGGATTTAAATTCACACCAAAAATCTAAGTAAACAATTAAAATCAAAGGCTGTTCCAGAAACATCCACACTAGTAGCTCACTGGAGGTCATTTTGTAGGGCTCTGGCAGTGCTTCTCCTGTTCCTCCTTGCATAAAGGAGCAGCTACCGGTCTTGCTGCTGGGTTGATGTCCCCCTGAGGCCCTGTTTAAACCTACACTGCAGAATACATGTATGCAGGAGACAGTAGCAAAAAACAAATTGACACTATTAAAGGGATTTTCATTCTATGTAGCTTATGGGCTTGACTGAACTGATCAGGGTAGAATGGATACCAAATAAAAACCACAGACATTTTGGTCTGTGGATGTGGCCTTGTCAAATTAGCAATATTTTCTTTATAGCCTGATTTTGGGACAGTTCACTGTGATTACGCCAACAGAACTGTGAAATGCTGGGTGTTTTTTGGAGGCTTTATTAGTGTTTTTGTTGTTTTTGTGTTTCTCACAAGTTATAAGAGCTTCCACAGATTCAATTTCCATTGTGCCAAGTTTAAAAACTTCTTGCTAAAAATATAGTGTACTTTTTCTTTCCCTTCAACAGATTTGAAAAACAAATCAATGTTCAGGTTGTCCAACACTTGAATTTGTACTTTCCCATTGTACCTGCGGGAAATTTAACTGACAATATCTTGGTATTAGCTAGCTATATACCTTACGAACAACAGTGTTAAGAGAAAAGCAGCCAACCAATTAGCTAGGTATTAGCTAGCTATCTACCTTACAAACATCAGTGTTTCCTTTCGTCAGGAATGTCCAGTTGCCATTATACATTCTGAAAGAATGTGGTTCCTCAGCGCACGACCATCACCTCCGTACAATGCTAAAACCACTTAAATACATTTCAAGAGCTTTAAAAAGTGGAAATAATAGAAATCAAGACTTTGCATTTAGATATGTAAGACTTATTAAAAGTCTTATAGACTCTAAATATTTTAGAAATATGCAAGTTTGACACTAAAAAAATGATCTATTAGTGACATAGTGAATATCTAACTTACAGATGATAAATCTGTAAACAATCTCCCACAGCCTCCCCCATCCTCCACTTTGTAATTAATAAATCAATAATTAAAGTCATATTTTCATTGTCAAAGTCATCAAATAAACCCAGCACAAATTATAATTTGTTTTAAAGATTTACACATCTCAAATGTTCACTCTCTAAATCTAACATGGGTACACATTTTCAAACTGTAAACGGTAGGCAGTCAACGGTAGGTAGTCTAAATGTAATAAAAAACAATGCCATATTTTTTCAATAGGAACAAGATTTCTTGACATTGTTTTAATTTGAGCACTAGTGTTTCCCAGTAAAAAGACCGAATATTTTAGTCAAAGAAAAACATTATTTTAAAATAAAGTGTATTTGCTATAAATACACTGAAAGATACAACACAAAGCTTATATTGATCATGATTATCGTATTTTTTGCACTATAGGGCGCACTAGATCATAAGGCGCACTGTCAATGAATGGTCTATCTTTTTTCATATATAAAGTGCACCGGACTATAAGGCACATTAAGCAAAAAAAAACAGTCAGTCCTAAAATCCGGCCCCCATAGGGAGTTTTTCCTAGCCACCGTGCTTCAATATTGTTGTTGCGTGCTCACTGGGGTTTTAGGCTGGGTGTTTTTGTAAAAGCACTTTGTGACAACTGTTGTTGTAAAAAGGGCTTTCTAAATAAATTTGAATGATTGATTGTCAGTCAAACTTTATTAAACGCGTTCACAATAACTCTCAACATTATTCAAACGTTAATGAGCGTATTCACAATAACTACCAACCTTGTTCAGTTGTAACACATAAAAAACACAGTCTGATACCGCTAATATACTGTAATATTATGGTGAAGCACAGTATGTATTACTCCGCGACGCTCCTGGCTACGGTAGCCGTAATGCTGCAAGCGGTGCGGCATTGTAGTTTACCAAATTCGTACTAAAACATTTTGACTTAGCGCCGTGAGCGCCTTGTACCACAGAAAATTGCTTAGAGGTCAGTAAACAAAACCAGAATTAATCCATATATAAAGCGCTTCGGATTATAAGGCGCACTGTCGATAAGTTTATTTTCATTTACACTTTGCTCATGAGGGGTGATGTTATGCAAGTGTACCCTTTAACCTCACCAGCAATAGAAATGTAAATTTCTTTAAAATATTTGTCTTATCTTTAGACACCTAACCTAAATATTAAATTGACCTTCAGGAAATAGAAGCACGTGAACCTCAATACTAAACTTAATAAATGCATATCTTGGCATAAATTAGAAAGTTATATTAATTCAACAAACAGTGCTGGCTCTAGCCTTTTAGGGGCACTAAAGAGCATTTCATTTGGGACACCCTCTCCCCTATCAGTCAAGGGCTCCCTAGCGGTCGGGAGCGCCCAAGAGGTCATCACAGCCCTGGTAACAAGCATACTGGAAGAGACATTTAGGATCAAAAGGTGCATGTACGCTAGGAATGCAGAACTTATTTTCCAGCTAAATAATTCCATCTCATGAGAAGCATCCCAGTAGTCGCTCTATGTTCTCTCTCCTAGTACTGTATACATTTCTTTGCTTTGTTTGATGCATAATGAAATCTGAATCCAACATGTATCCGGCCTGTGTCTTATATGGCTTGGATTGTGTAGGCTGCATATAGACTGGCAGCCCAGCTATAATATTTGAATTACACAAATTCTTTTTTGAACATTTTTATCAGATCTTTGACCAGAGCTGGTCAAAACAATTAGGCTGCCTTTGTAAATGTAGCCATGGTGTCCTGCCAATTTGGCCTACGCCACCATCTCACTGGAGACTGGGGACACAATCCTATTGAACTGTAATTGATTGTGTATCCAGGGCCTATAACAGCTTTATAGTTCCAGTCAGGACAACACAAGACACACATAGTAAGACTTAATGTATAACACATTTCTTACAGAGACCCAGTCCAAAACGGCATCTAACGCCCCTAAATTACTTTTGACCAGCAAGTGTAGAAAACAAGGTAAGCAGAGAAAGATTTCCATTTGAATGATCATGCAAACATGTTAGATGCACTCTATGCGTTGCAATTACTAAGACCTACCAGTACTGTGCATAGTCTGCATTTCAAAGATTCTATGTAAGACAATATGGGATTTACAAATTAGAGTGCAGCATGCAGTGCTGGGAAATCCGGCAAGGCTAACTCTGACCTTTGGAATAATGCGTGCACACCCACACACCCAACCACACACCATCAACAACAACAAATCACTTTAGAAAACACAGACACAGAGTGTCCTCCCTAGCATGCCTGGCTGCCAATCAAAAGATCACCTTCTAATTATGGCCACTCCACAAACTCTGAAGCCCTTTGAGATCCCAGGCCCAGATCTGGTTACAGGAACAGAATGTGTGTTTGTGAGAGTGTGTGGTGTGTTTGAGTGGAGTTTACGCCCGCTATCCAGAAGCACTCAGTCATACCCCAGCCATTACCATACAGGTCCGTATTAAACTGTACACATGCACAGACATATTGGCCTACACACACTGCCTGGAAGGAACTTTGTTCACGGGCAGTCAGCCACACTATCATTATCTTATTATTAGGCAGGCAACCAGCCCTTAGAAATGGATGAACAAAAAGAAAGCCAATATCCTATATTAGCTTGTACAATTCAATACTTTTTGCACATTAAAAATGTTTACAAAAGTACTACAACAGTGAATGTGAATATCACCACCGTTGACTGAACTATTGTACTGCTGTTAGTCTGCCCTCTACTCTTTAGAATCGGATATTATTGCATTTATATTTACATCTTAAATACATAATTAGTAACAATTACTGCAGCCGACCGTGATAATAACAACAACATATATTTATCGTGGAAAAATAAGGAATACATATGTAGGCTAGGGTACTTAGTTTGCTCTTTGCGTTGACGCTCACATACTGCGAATGCATCCACGGAAGTGCTATAAAAAGGTTCATGTGCAAAGGCAAAAAAAAGATTTGACATTAACCCTCACAAACTGTAGGTTTGTAGTTTGAAAAACACAAAAATGTCCACTTTGAGTACGCTTCTACGAATGAATACCACCTGGAAATAGTGGAGCAACTAGCTAACTCGAAAATCTAAATGATTCTACGGGACATGCACAAATGTTGTGGTAATATACATTATTAAATTATGATAAGCATCAATTATTTAATATATGTTTTTGCCTTCTCCTATGTGATATCTAACAGACGAGGATGAATAGTAGACTTACTAAGACAAAGAATTGGCTAACGGGGCATTATCCGGATGATGGGGATGAAAAGATGGGATGCTTACCGACAATGGATGTGGATCCACACTAAAAGATTCAGATTGGAAACTGAACGACTATAATGACGATAAATTACACCATTTTAAGTACAAGTCAACGTAATTTCACTCAGGCTATACGAAATCTATGTTGTATTCCAGCGAACGAACCTTTATTTACTAGAATAAAACCTAGGCAGTGCAATGTGGAAGCTTTACTGCTATAATGCTAATATGCTACACAGTGACCAGCTCGTTCGACTCTCCCAAAAGAGGCTCGTGCAAGCTGGGCTGTCAACGCGCTTCAGCACTCTGTTTGCAGGATGGCTACCCGCTTAAATAACGATTCACTAATAATTTGTCATCCGGCATTGCCCAGATAAATAATAATCACAATTTGCGCGGAATGAAACGCAATTTTAAATAAATAAGTTCGCAGTATAATATTAATCTAAAGAAAGACATTGAGTAGCCTACCGTAGAATGTGTGAACCTCGCCTTGCTACAATGTAGCGCCTGACCCAGCAACACAGAAGCGAAACAGAGCTACATTGTGCTAGCCAAAGCCCTCTGTTAGTTGTCTGCTTTAAAGCTTACCTTGTTTGATGACAGTCTTTGTATTCCAAAATATCACGCAAGATTACAATTAGACTGTGTATCCCCAAAATATTCAGCCTTCTCGGTCTCTGTCCTTCAGCTGAATAGCCTAAATCCGTGCGCTTTCCTTTAGAATAGTGCTGAATGAGTGAACGGCACGCGCGGCTGTCCGTATCTATGAAATGATACCCTGTTCGCCGCTCCCTGCCAAATAATGACCCCTCCCACCGCTGAAGCCACAGCCACTCAGAGGACAGGTGCTGATTGTGCGTCGCTCCATGGAATAGTGGGTTGCCTTGCAATATAGTGAGCTATGTGGCACATTCTGAGTGTCAAATCAGCGCACTCCTCACATGCGCAGTACTTTCAGTGAGACTGCATCCTGCTGTCAGATTTGACAGAACATTTTTAAATCGCATCTTTGCCAAATTGTGTCCCTGGGACGCTGGAAATGAGTGGGCAGTGGAAAATGCGTTCTCAGTGTGCACTGGTGCTGTTCTGTACATTTATTTATAGTTAGTAAAGGTTACTATATACTTGGTTATGAAAATGGCTATACCAAACTAAACCAGGAGCAACACTGGAATTAAGAACTTCAGGCCATTTGTTTATAGTCTTTCATATAGTCAGTCTCTAAAATCTCTTCATCATGCCCTGATTGATGCAAAGGCTTGCAAGGGCTTAAAGAGGCTGAATCCTCAGGGTAGTGCTGGCCATAGCCTTTTGGGGGCCCTAAGCAAAATTTGATTTGGGGGCCCCCTCTCTTTTAGTGGTCTAGGCTCACTAGCTGCTTGGAGCCCCCTGGCTGTCGGGGGCCCTAAGTGGCTGCTTAAGTTTATTATGCCTAGGGCTGGCCCTGCCTTAGGGCCTAAGCCCATGGTGATAGGTGGTGGTTAAAAGAAACATTTAAATGTGTAAGCAGTATTCTTTCATTACAGCTGCCAACTATGGGCCTTGGTACTAGACACATTAGTGCCAGAGAGGCAGAGAAACACAGAACAAGTGCAGCGCAATAAGTAAATTGAAATGTTTGTTCAATGTCGTTACACTTATTCTTTGTAACAGATCTTTCTTAACATTCGTTGATTGGAGGAAGACATGGTACCTGAAACACTACCAGATCCACAGACAAAAAAGTGTCTCCATTTAGAATTTCCATTTAGCAAAAAAGTGTTTTGAAAACTTAACTGGTCATGATAATGCCACACAAATAATTAATCAAGCAGGTTATATGACAAATATTTACATGGAGATAATCTGTTACTTATTTAAAGGGATCGTAGGCCTTATAATCTGACATTACTACATGTATGTAAGTGAATGATTATATCAATAAATATTTTTGGGAAGCACGAACTAAGAGTACCATGCTAGTAGAAAATGTGATCTACTACAATCCCTGAATACCATGTGAAAACCTGGATGTAATGAATATGATGGGAGAAGAAAGGTTGGTTTCAAGCTCAGGGGGCAACTGTTTTTTATTTAGTAATGTACATCAGGAGGAAGCTGACATCTTGGTCAAAGGCAGAAGTTCATGCACAGGAAATAAACAAAAGTCAGGCAAAGGTACAGGAGGATCAGGCTAGAGGCATCATTAGAAAACATGCGGATTATCAAACTAGAGACATAGGCTACGGTACAGGTAAGGAATCAGGCTGTTAATCAAAGAACAGGTCAGTACACAAAGGTTTAAATATACAATGTACTACAAAATCAGGATAGCAAAGTCATGACAGCACAAACAATGCCTAACAAAGACAATAGGAAAAGGACTGAACTAATTAGACAAGAAATGCAGTTGGTGCAAAAATCAGGCTGTCAACAACCAAATAAAGTTGATAGGAGGGTGTGGCTAAAATAAGGTACCAAGAATAGATTTACAAAACTAGTTCTAGATATAAAACTATGGAAACAAGAATAATTAACAGAAACACGTAGAGGTAACAGACCGACTAGGGCATCAAAAACAAACAGAAAACACCGGACATTACACCTGAACTATAAGCCTGTGATTTCATAATTCTACCATGCTCAACAGTGAAATACTATGATGCTCATGTGTTGCCTAGTTTGTGCTGCAAATGCATAATGGTTGTTTTACAAAGATGTGCATTTGCATGTATTTAAAATCATCTCCCAAACATCTGAATTAGTTGCAATTTAAGTGACCTAATATTATACTATATCAATGAAAATGTGTATGGCTTAGATATATATATACAATGCTAGATTTGGATATTTCCCAAGGTTGAATGCCTATATCTGACTTGCTAGATGACTGATTCCAACTAGTCTGCCATTCTTCTACTATAAGTCAGATTGAAATTAACTGTCTATAGGTCTGTTCTCAAACTTTTAGAAAATATCAAAATAGCATAGCTAATTTAAGGGACCGATTCAATTAAATTACTTTCACACACAATTAAAAAAAAAACATTATTCAGGCAACTAAATTCTGCTACATACATTAGAGTGGACTATAATAGTGAAGTGGTCCGTGCTTATTTGGGGAGCTATGCATACTAATAACACCAACTTTGTCGATCCGAACCACAGACGTACAGAGCAATGTTCTGAATATTTCTTTCCCTGTTTCTGAAAAAATAAATTGGGATATCTATTTTTGAGTCTCACTCATGTTTACCTAGCTAGCTAAATCTGCGTTGTCTGATGATTGTATACAAATAACACGTGCTGGCGAGCAGTATTATTTTAAAAGAGGAGAACAAAACCACACTGAGTGCAAGTAGCCCATACCAGGTGTATCAGCCTGTTACTGAACATAATGATGGTGTTATTGCTCTTGCTTTGTTAGAGTGCATACTTGTGATTTGTATTATACTCAGTGAAGTAAGTATTTGACCCCTTGGCAAAACATGACTTAGTCAAGGGTAAAACCCTTGTTGGCAATCATGGAGGTTATAGGTTTCTTGTAGATGGCCACCAGGTTTGCACAAATCTCAGGAGGGATTTTGTCCCACTTCTCTTTAAGTCATTACGGTTTCGAGGCTGACTTTTGGCAACTCGATCTTTCAGCTCTCTCCACAGATTTTCTATGGTATTAAGGTTTAGAGACTGGCTAGGTCACTCCAGGACCTTAATGTGCTTCTTCTTGAGCCACTCCTTTGTTGCCTTGACCTTGCGTTTTGAGTAATTGTCATGCTGAAATACCCATCCTCGGCCCATTTTCAATGCCCTGGTTGAGGGAACATTTGACGGTACATGGCCCCATCCATCGTCCCTTTGATGCGGTGAAGTTGTTGTGTCCTCTTTGGTTTTGGCCATGGTGGAGAGTTTAGAATCCGATTGATTGCTTCTGTGGACAGGTCTCTTATAGAGGTAACCACCTGAGATTAGGAGCAATCCCTTTAAGAGAGTGCTTCTAATCTCAGCTCATTTCCTGTATAAAAGACACCTGTGAGCCAGAAATCTTGTTGATTGATTGGGGATCAAGTACTTATTTCACTGAGTAAAATGCAAATCAATGCATAATTTATTTGAAATGACATTTTTTTTTATTTATTGTTATTCTGTCTCTGACTATTAAAATTATAGCCTGATCATTTCTTTGTCAGTGGGAAAATCTACAAAATCAGCAGGGGATCAAATAATGTTTCCCTCCACTGTACATATATACATATATCCTTTAAAAAGCCTAGCACAAAGCACCCTCAATTTTTTTTGTTCACACTTGAAATTGAAGTATCTTACCAAATACATATTTTTTGATTTTAGATCAAACACTTTTGGGTTCATGTACAACCATCTGTGGAAACAGTTATACAAGAAAGCCCAACAACGTCCTGGACCAAAAAGGGTTCTAACAGTAACCAAATTGTTATTGAAATAATCCTCTTACAGGAACAGCCAAACAACCCTTTTGGTAAATTTTTTTAGTGCACAAATAGGGCAAGTTGCTTAGCAACACATACAACTTGTGCATAACCCTATAGGCTTTTGAAGAACAGGTGACACAATGTTGACATTTACACATTCCTTTGTTGCAGAAATTCTTTAAAAATAGCTCAATAGGAAACATTTATTTTGAGGGCCACCATTTCAAAGTCAATCTCACATATAGCTTGATTCTAGCACTGTAAAACTTCCAAATCATTTGATATGAAATACATTATTTGTCTAATGGGGAATAAAAGTTTGATCAAGAACCATGATAGATTGTGAATACCCAACAAAGGCATTGTTACAGTGTCATGCTCCATGCCATTCTCATGTCTGATAATCTCATCATCATTTCAATGTCACGTAGAGACACAAGCGCAATGCCCTCAGCGCTTTGCCCACGATGGCAGATTCTGACTGTCATGGATTTTTGCTCAACTTTTTTGCGGCGTTGAATCTTTGAGTGATCTTTTTGTTGGAAGGCTGGGGACCCATTCAGATTCATGGCACATTTTTTTCTCTGATATGTTGGGTTTCACTCTCGTTCCTGCTCACCAAAACTGGACAGAGCTCATTGCCCCCAACGCATGGAGGCGGCAGGGGTTTATCGCTAGGTTAAACATTTTACAGGACAAGGAGCACTTTCTCCATGAGGCAAAACTGAAGCCACCTACACTTCCGCAGTCCCAAGATGTTTATTTTCCCTGACGTCAAATCTACGGTTGCTATGAGAAGAGCTGCATTTGTGACATGCAGCCTACAAGAGAAGAAAGTCATATACTCTCTCCACTTTCCTGCTTGTCTTTGTATTAAACATGGAGGGAAAAGGCAGCAGATCGACTCTCTCCAAGCTCAGCACTGCTTCAATCGCCACATTTGAGTTGTTTTTGGCGCAATGTGACCCACTCGTCTGCTGGATGGCTAGTCCATTGTCGTATTCTCAGGTGCAATTTGACTGCCATTGCTAACCTCCTGTCAGTAACGTTCTAATATTACAACATTACATTGACTTACACTGCTATCTGCTGTGCTTGTTACTATATTGTTAAAAAGCTACCTGTGTGGTAGGATTGTTTTCTTCTGGGTGGACACTGTAGTACTGCTCAGCAATAGAGCTGGGCTTCTGTTAGCTTTTTTCAATTTGTTCAACTAGTCTTCTCTATCATTAACTATTCTTTTCTATATAATGCAACTTTACTTTTTACACAGTTTGTCCTATGTGACCAGACTGTGGGCTGTATCACACCTAATGTGCACTGTTAGTCACTTTTTGTGCTGCTACTCTGTTCCTACATGCTTTCTGTTTGGATCTGTTGCGAATGCTATGGGGCCTCTCCATGTTGGGATTAGAAAACGTTGTGCTGCAGCTGCGTACAATGCTGATGTGCTGTCTCCACATGGGAAGGAGAATATGGGTTTGGATGGGAGGGTTGGGGGTGGTTTATTTGTGTGTATATATATGTGTTTATGTTCTTTTTTACTGCTTTCTCTGGTGTCTTTGCAAATGCTTGACCTGTTTTTTTGTATTTTTCCTTTTTTTGCTTGGGGCACTCTCCAATTAGGTTTTTATCTTGAAATACCAAATCAATGTGTAACGGCTGGGGTGTTCAGAGTGGTTGGAAACAGATGCACAGACACAGAGGTAGCTCATAACGAATAACCTTCTTTACTTCTCCAAAGGTGTATAAACAAAAACAAGGGCGCACCGTACAGGTAACGACAAACGGGTAGCACTTCAGAAACGTTAGAGTCGTCTGTATACTTGCTACACACAAAAAAACAATCACAACCCACGAATCCCACACTTAAATACCACACATAGCGAACAAACAGGATCCAGGTGCGAGGATGCTCCCTTTGTGTCCCCTTGGGATCTAGCCCAAACGGGAGTGCTGGCACGCCAGAGAGGCCAAACGTGACAGAGATGCGGGAAGTTCCCGCGAATGTGTTACACAATGAATACTGTCAAGAGGTCTAGGGTTTTCTTACACTAAATGCGGATGGGATATTTCTGCAAGAGAATAATTTACGCGGTAAGGATCACTCAAGGCTGTAAAACTCCAGGATTAGTCAGTCTTCCATTCACACTTTAAGGCCAGATGAGTTGTGATTTTGATTGGTCATATAATTTCTTACTCAGCTATTAATGTAAACTCTGACAGTAATTGAAGATAATTAGCTGTAACTGGTACCATCTTGCACACACTGATGTTTTTAGTGAATGTATAGGTTCCCAACTTTGATGATGCTGAATTTTCCAATGGGTTGTGATGGCAAAAACCTAAAGACACCTCTGTTAGTATTTGGTGGGGATCTGAATTGTGTTCTTTATCTATCTCTGGACCTCTCCATACCCAGAACATTACCTCTCAGTCTATCAAGTCCATGCAGAGTAGTAAAGCTCCCTATGGGTTTTGTTTTGTGTTCTTGAGAAATGTTACAACAATCAGAATCAGCTTTATTGCCAAGTAGGTTTAACCATACAAGGAATCTGATATTGTGTATTGATGCATGACAGTAAACACAGAAAGTGGTAAAATAACACAGTAGTTAAAAATAAAAAATGACACAGCAAATAGAAATTGTGCAAAACATTTACCATATAAATTCCATATAGCGCAAGACAGCAGTCAAAAGACATTAGGCCTCATCAACACGGCCAGCCGGTGGGTAGAAACTGTTCATGTGGCATCAGGTATTGGTCTTTATGGACTGTCGGAGGGGAGTGACTGAAACAGTTTGTGTTCAGGGTGGGAGGGGTCAGCCACAACTTTTCCTGCACGCCTCAGGGTCTTGGTGGCGTACAGGTCCATAAGAGATGGCAGATTGCTGCCAATAACTTTCTCAGTAGACCAAATGATAGTGAGGTGAGGCTGGACTCCATGATGAGAAGAGCACATACTTGTTTTTGACAGGTTAACTTCTTCAGCTTCCGCTGGAAGTACATACTCCTCTGATCTTTTTTGGTGATGGAGCTGGTGTTTTGCTCCCACTTCCGGTCCTGGGTGATGATGATGCCCAGGAAGCGAAAGAACTGTGCAATGAGGACTGAGGAGTCACACAGGGAGGGGCTGTGTTCTTCCTAAAACCCACAACCATCTCCACTATCTTTAGAGCATTGAGCCCCAGATTGTTCTGCCTGCAACTATTCACCAGGTCGTCTGTAGGTGGACTCATCTTCACCAGAGATGAGCCCAATGAACGTGGTGTCACCTGCAAACTTCAGGAGCTTGACGGATTGATGACTAGAGGTGCAGCTGTTGGTGTTCAGGGAGAAAAGCAGAGGATAAAGGATGCAGCCTTGAGGGAATCCGGTGCTGATGGACCAGGAGTCCAACACGTTTCCCCAGATTTCACGATCAAGTCTGTGATCCACCTTCAGATGGGTTCAGGCATGTGCAGCTGTTAGAGGTTGCCCTGCATCAGAGCTGGAATTATGGTATTAAAAGCAGAGCTGAAGTTGACAAACAAAATGCTGGCATAGGTTCCTGAGGATTCCAAGTGCTGAAGGATGGCTTTGAGATGGGAGAGCAAGAAGTAGAGGGCCAAATTGACTGCATCATCTACTGACATGTTGGCTCTGTAGACCAACTGCCTGGGGTCCAGGAGAGGGTCAGAGATGGCTTTGAGGACAAGAATGACGGTCCTAGGTCTCAAACAATAACCCACACCCATGTGGGCAACATGTAACTTAAGTAGGTTCCCCAATCAGAGACAACTGATAACAGCTGGGGAGCATAGGGGAGCACTAAACAGTCCTGTAGCATGCCCTGGCTGTGAGCCCCAGGCACACAAAGATGGGGGCCCCGTGACAGGACGTGACCCCCTCCCCCAAGGCACGGGTTCCCAACCGCAAGACCTGGAGAAACATTCACGGGGGGACTGCGGGACAACGGCGTCTGTCCGGCAGAGGCTCCGCCCCCGGACCTGGATGATACGCCTTGATTTTGGTGGGTACCAATGGCGGTGGTTCCGCCCCCTGAGCAGGGCAGGGCGCCATGTTCGTGTCAGGTGGCTTTACCCACTGAGCATGGCAGGGCGCCGTGGCAAGAGGCAGGGATGGTAGCTCCTTCTCCTCCCACCCCTGCTGATTCTTAAACAAAAACAGCAACCACTAAACTGTTCGGAACAGAAGCGACAAAGGCACAAGCAACAAACAAGCGCTAGACTGGCCGCAACAGAGGCATAACGCTCCACAGCCGTGTGGGCAAATACATGTATCTTAAGTAGGCTCCCCAATCAGAGACAATTGATAACAGCTGTCTCCAATTGGGGAGCACTAAACAGTCCTGCAGAGGCACCTCTATGTGGCATGCCCTGGCTGTGAGCCCCGGGCACACAAAGGGGCCCCTAGCCAGGATGTGACAGTACTACTACTGGGCTGCTAATTTTCTGAAATTGTCATTCTGGTTACATGCTCCAGATACCCAATGATACTACCTTGAGCTTAGCTATGCTGTTCTTTGCCAGAACCCCTTCCTACCGTATTTTCCGCACTATAAGGCGCACCGGATTATAAGGCGCACCTTCAATGAATGACCAATTTTTGATTTTTTTTTATATATAGGGCGCACCGGATTATAAGGCGCATAAGATATTGCAGTCAAACGTTTGACTGGGTTTGCGTTTAGCATCCACTAGATGTGCTAAAGGGAATGTCAACAAAACAGTTAGATAAAGTCAAACTTTATTAAGCGTTCTGACAATACGTTCACTCCCATGGTAACGTTGTTCAAACGTTAATGTGCATATTAACATTATCTCCCAGCCTTGCTCACTCTTCTCCCAAACGTGGAGAGGAACTTTTCCCTAATTCAGTACACACGTAGTAAAAGAAACAGTCTGATACCACTAAAACAAACGTTAGTGCATACTCAACATTGTTCAGTTACATATAAAACGTAAAGCTCAATTTTTTCAGTTCATTCCCTGTCCACATATCCCTCGAATTCTTCTTCTTCAGTGTCCGAATTGAACAGTTGGGCGGCTACGGCATCCAACCTGCCCCGCTTCCTCTCATTATCCAAGTCAGTGTCGCTGCTGTTGCCTGGCAGTTCAGAGATTATTCCTGCCTTCGTGAAAGCTCGGATCACAGTTGAGACTGATTTATCCATATA
This sequence comes from Novumbra hubbsi, assembly GCA_016801125.1. Classification (NCBI taxonomy): domain Eukaryota; kingdom Metazoa; phylum Chordata; class Actinopteri; order Esociformes; family Umbridae; genus Novumbra; species Novumbra hubbsi. The sequence continues at coordinate 35,692 of JACXGK010000155.1, read as the reverse complement.
TGGATCCATATATAAGGCGCTCCGGATTATAAGGCGCACTGTCGTTTTTTTTGAAAATTAAAGGCTTTTAAGTGCGCCTTATAGTGCGGAAAATACGGTACTTTACTGGCAATCCTGTGGTACTTTCTACACTTAAGATCTGGTATCACTTTTGGGAGTATTTATTTTTTTCTAAATCAGCTATGGGCAATAAACAATTCTAATAGACAATGCTTTCTGTTTCTGGGCAAGGAAGGTGTAACATACAGGGTAGCACGGTGCCGGTTGGTGGTGGTATTTTGGGTGCACTTTTATTTTGAAGCACACTTTGGTCACTTTGGACATTACGTGCACCTGTTTGCACTCTGTAATTTGTGTGTGAGTTTATATGTCCTTTGTTTCTGTCACCGGGTGTTGCTCATTGTGGATACCGTCACGTCATGGTGTTTATTCTTGTCTTATGTTTTAGCTGCTTGTTTCAGCACTTTTAATTTAATTTCCATGAATAGTTTGTGTTTGTTTTGTTTTGTTTAAATAAATTCACGTACGAGTTAAAATGTATGCATTTGGTTCCACTCACACCCACACCCGTGACAGAAGGTTATTACGACATTCCAAGAATTGTATGACAATAGACTATTTTCTGTTTTCCCACTGTGGTCTCTAAATAACCGTCTCACAGTATTACTTTTCCTGTTACATGCAATTCCAGCATCGTGCCTCCTTACAGTTTTCTGCCTTCCCCGTGGCCGACCCTGGGATATTATATTGTCTTTACTACCTCAGCAGAAGGGATAAACCTCCCAGGTCTATTTGGGTATTCTGTCATTGGACAATCACTCCAATAGCAAAGCCAAATCTGCCTAGGAGCGGGAGATGGGCATGGAATTCACACAAGAAAGGTGGGATGAAGTGATTGACAAGGTACATCTTGTGCTTATATTGGCCTTATACCAAGGTTGTGCATGGGGTTAATTTTTCAGAGTTGAGGCTAGCTGAAATCCATGCGAATGTGAACGATGAATGTGACCGTAATGATATGTTCGCTCTGTGCCCTGCTCATAAGAACTATTGGAAATCCATTTTCCAAATTGTCTCTGAAGTGCTAAACCTACAACCATGCCCCAAGATTACGTCACATTACCTACAAATACGGATCAAGGTAATAAATACCCTTGACTACTTGAATCCTGCGCATTAGTCCTCTTTCCTTCGTAACACCCATAACAGGAGGACCTGTCCTCGCTAGCCCACAGCCAAGCAGACATTGTGGCTTTTACTTTCCTACTGTCCTGACGCAGGATTCTCTTGAACTAAAAATCTGTTCAACCTCCTTATGTTATGCTTTAGGTTTTGTATTAAATGTTTTATTATCATTATTGTTATTTATGTATGAAACCTTAGTGTCTTGGTTTGATTATTGTCTGTTTGATAGTGAATTTTATTATAAATGTGGGGCCATCTGTAACATTGTCATGTATATATTCATTTTGCCTCGACGTGTCAGTCATTGCCAAGCATATGAATGGACATGAATATGAACTAGGCTACTTTATTTTTCTTTTATAATAATCTATAATGAAACCAAACTGCCATCTTCCATTTATAGTAAATTGCCTGTCATACATTCCAATCCCTTAGGCAGAATCTCCTTGTTTTGCCAATTTTGGTTGACAATTCAGCAAATCTGTCTGGCGATTGGCAGATCCCATAATAAGCATTAAACTCCAGAACGCAAAATGCACTTATCAAAATATTTCTAAATCAGTGTGTGAATCATGTGTGGGTGTGTGATGATCTTTTAGTGTGCAATGGAAATATGGGGTCTCTATCAGATATAGGAGATTTTATGGATTGTGAACAACTGATCAATTATTTGAATACATTCTTATATCAGATGAGGTCTGCTGAGTGTATGATGCGATAAGTGATTCTTGGTTGTTAGAACGGGTTTGACTTGTAAAATTATGCTTAGAAATAGGTGTCGGTAATATTACAATTGTAGTGATTCTACAATTGTTGCCCAATTAATCTACAGGGCAACTTTATCACTATGGGAATTAATATGTAGAATCACACTTGACATTTACACGTTTTTTTGGAGTTCTTGGGGAAGAAACGATAATGCTCAGTCAATCGATACTGTTTCACTGAAGCACATTATTGTTATTGTTGTTATTTCTAAACATGATTTAAAATGCTTTGCACAAGCTCTAGCTTAAGCTGGAACAGCACGTAATAGCGGGAGCTGGTCTCTTGCTTCTATAGCGGTTTGATGAGCAGGTTCATCGACAGGTTTTGAAGTATAGTTCACAAGGATACTCAATTTGATAACTACACAACCAAAGTTATTCAGCATGAAGAAAACATTGGGTATTAATAGTATTGAACACTATCAATGAGAGCATTTATTCTCTAGTTTTTTTTGGGGGGGGGGTAAAACTCAGCACTATGGCACTACCAACTTTTTGGCTCGACGGCCACATCAGGATTGTAAAATGAAATGGAGGGCCACATATGTTTTGTAATTTCTTAATCATAACTGATTTGCAGGACAGGGCAGTAATTTAAACATCAATGCAGTAGGTCCATTAAAATGTCTAAATAACTTAAACCTAATTTCAAATGTATAAGAACGGGCTGGTGAGTTTTAATTCCCCTGAAAACTACACTGCTCAAAAAATTTAAGAAACACATGAATCACAATCTCGACTGTATTAGGTAACAACATTTAATGGTAGCCAAAATCCCCAATCAACTAAGGGCTGGTGTCAAACTCCAAACACCAAAAATAGTATTCAATAGAATCACAGGCTATTCCAAATTGCTTGAATTTAATAATTTGACTCGGCACCCACATGCCTGTATGCACTCCTGTTGTCACTTTCATTTGCACCAAAGCAGATTACATTAATTCACAAACGCTTATTCTTCCAAACTGGACATGCCCAACGGTTATCCCAGAAGTTTAATTGAGTGTTATACTGTGATGATTACGTGATCCCTTCATATTTTTGAGCAGTGTGTTTTATTACCTACCGCAGACCTTAATTTGCCCATGCCTGCCTTAGGGAGAGTAAAACTAAATGTACACGTACATCTGTTGGGCAGGGAGCCTGTCATTGCAGGGGGCCTTACTGTTAAACTGTCTCTTGTGTGTAAATATGCATATAGTGACAGATGGTACTGTTGCAGAAGTTACAGTAGAATGGGCTAATAAGGTTATATTTAAGTTGTTTGCTTATGCGGTTTCAAATGTGCTTTTGCTGTTCTATGTTTGTATATAATAACAGCACATGAGCTTCTGAACACTGGTGGAGGATGTAGGCAACCATTAAAAAGGGCAACATGTCACAGAGCAAAGGGCAACATGTATACTCTTACAAGTGTGTAACTATAAATCCAGTGAAGACACTAGCTGGCCACATGGCCAGAAAAATAAATAAAGTTTAAGTAAATGTGAGTTCAGACCGTAAATAGTGCTGCGTATACGCTAAGCATGTAAATCTCAAAATTAAACACCAGCAAAGGTTTCCAAACTATGTTCATTTATGCACTCAATGCTTGGTCGGGACTCCTTTTGCACGAAACACGATGTGTCATGGAATCAATCAGCCTGTAGCACTTCTGAGGTGTTATAGAAGCCCATGTTGCTTTGATAGCGGCCATCAGCTCATCTGTGTTGTTTGGTCAGGTGTACCTCATTTTCCTCTTCACAATACCCCATAGATTCTTCATGGGGTTCAGGTCAGGCGAGTTGGCAGGGCAAGCAACCAGTAAGTCCTGCTAGAAAAGGAAGTCAGCATCTACCTAAAGTTTGTCAGCAGATGGAAGCATGAAGTGCTCTTAAATCTCCTAGTAGCCGGCTGTATTGACTCTGGACTAAAACACATTGGACGAACACCAGCAGGTGACATGGCACCCCAAATCATCACTGACTCTAGAATCTTCACATAGGACTACAAGCAACTTGTCTTTTGTGCCTCCCTACTCTTCCTCAAGACTCCAGACCTGGGGAGAGCACTTTGGACCACTGGCAATGGTCCAGTTTTTGTTCTCCTTCCCCCAGGTAAAACACTTCTAACGTTGTGGCTTGAAACTAGGAATGCAAGGCTTGTAGCAAATTTCCTGGACACATCTGTGTATGGTGGCTCTTGATGCACTGACGCTAGCCTCAGAATCAGCTTTGCTTGAGAATCCTCTTAAGTCTGCAATCATCCCTGTTGCTTGTGCACCTTTTCCTACCACGCTTTTCCCTTCCAGTCAACTTTCCATGAATATGCTTTGAATATGCTTTGAATATTACTCTTGCAAAGAGCCATCCCCTCCAACACTTTACTTTTGTGGCTCTTTGTAGGTCGAAATGTCTGTATTGTAAAATATTTCATTGTAATTTTTTGAGATACTGGATCAAAAGTCGTAGTAATAAAGTTTGAAACCAAAAAACCTTGAAATGTTTCCCATTATGACTGGTGGCGTAGTCCATCGCCCGTTATTTTCTTTGTGTAACAAATAATGGGAAAGCATTGCCGTGATCATATAAAACAAACATAGTTTCATATGATATGCATGACATATTTCAATATAGAAAGCTTTGTTTTTACCCCTGATTGAAATAACTTGCTTAGTCTATGGTCTTCTGAAGTATTTGCTGAGGCTACATATGCACACTGCTGTTAAAGTGTTGGCCACAGTGATACTCTGTTTCGCTCCCCCTGCTCTTTCTCTATCAGAATCTTCCCTCATTCATCATGAATGTGTCAGCTCCTAGACGGGCTCACATGGGTGGAAAAGCTCCAAATTATTTTGAAGTGCTGTCTGTTAAATTTCAAAACAATTATGAGGCCATTGACTATGCAGGTTATTACAGAAGCCTTGGGGATGTTTTTCCTTGCAAGGAAATTGGATTATTCTTAAAGTTCACTCCAAAGTATTTGGTCACTGCTATGTCATTGGTTAACTACTAAGAAAGATAAAGGACTCTGAAGCAGCAGGCACAAATTAACACGTTTCCTTTTTGTTTTACAACTGCCAAGTTATATATTTTGGTTTTGTATTCTTAATAAATGACTTTGAGAGGAATGCTGACTGATGACATTTAAGCTTGTAGTTATAATTCCATGAATTCAAATAAAAATAAAATAAAAGAATAAGATAAGTATGCTAAAATAACCCTCTGTAAACAACAAAACCTGGAAGCAATTACAGTACTTCATCACATTTTTATAAACAACTAAGCAATGTTCTTTTTAATTTTTTATGTTGAAACAACATATACAAATTGTTTACCCCTTTGCCTCTTAAACATAATTAATTAGTCTAATGTTATTTAAACTAGGTGTAGTAGAATGCATAAATAACCATCTGTGAAGTACAGCTTTAATGTGCGTACTTTAACCTGATTGAACATCTCTGGGGAGATGTGAAAATGGATGTGCACCGACGCTCCCCATACAACCTGATGGAGCTTGAAAGGTCCTGCAAAGAAGAATGGGAGAAACTGCCCAAAATAGGTGTGCTAGGCTTGTAGCATCATACAAAAAAATACTTGAGGCTGTAATTGCTGCCAAAGGTGCTTCAACAAAATATTTAGCTAAGTGAACACTTATGTACATAATTAATTCATTAAAAATTTTCTATAAAAGATATGAAACAAATGTTTTTCACTTTGTCATTATGTGTGTAGAATTGTGAGGAAAAAAGTGAATTGAATCAATTTTGGAATAAGGCTGTAACATAACAAAATGTGGAAAAAGTGAAGCGCTATGAATTCTTTATGGATGCACTGTACATACCTGATTGGCTGATATTTTAGGGAGGCTGGGAAAAGCGAAAGGAAATAATTTTGTTTGTTTTAGTTTTTTTCGTTATCGGTTGCATTTGAACTGACCTTCATCAAAAGGTAAAAGGTGTTGTTATGATTTTAATGGTCGTTTGCATTGGATACATGAGGCAAACTATTAACAGAATTCCTAAATGTAATTTCATGTTGCACAATGCTAAAACAATACAAATGATAAAAAAAATGATAACAGTAAAAATAATAATAACAGCACAATTCGGTATCAGTATCAGAGTATTAGGATAAATATATACATGTTGTGTGTTTGTGTTTTCACATGTGCTGTATATAGTTTGAATTGTGAACTGTGAGTATCCTCAGACAGTTCAAGTGTTCTGCAGTCAGATGGCTTGCAGAGTAAAACCTCTTAGTATGAGACCCCGCCCTTCAAAACAGTCCCTGTCAGATGAACATGAGCAAATGAACAGCACGTGGCAGGGTTACGAAGGGTCCTAGATAATGCTACAAGGTTATGTCAGGCATTCAGTTCATGCATGTACCTCACTATAAAAGAACATATCCTACCCATCGGCTGCTCAACAAGGCCAGGTGACCCCCACTGACACTGACCCCCTCTGTCCCCTTACTTAATGCATTACATGAATGCTTTGGACTATGTTCTTGCAAATTACACTATATGCAACGTATACATGTTTGCACACTTTCTATTTACTGTGTCCTTTTTATCTACTTACTGTGTTTTTGACCACTTACTGTGTTTACTATCATGCACCAATCCACCATAGCAAATTCCTTGTATGGGTAAACCTGGCAAAGAAGCTGATTGAAATTCTTAAAGGCAACCGTTCTGTAAAAGCATGTGGGATCTTGTTCAAATAGTCCAGTGGGAAATGTAGTTTCCATGTGTTTTTCCCTTGCTCTCCATCCCTCTCTTTTACAAAATAAGAACAGAGGCAGAGGGCAGGAACAGTCAATTTCAAACTATTGTCCCATAACTCAACTGTCTGTCAGCTCAAGATGTTGATCGCCATTTCTCGGGGGGGGGGGGGCTTTGTTGGGATTATGAGGCACCCAGAGTGGTGTAACTAGGGCTCCAGTCTCTACCCTCCACCCAGGGCCTTAGTCTCAGCCCTGACCCAGAACCATCTGCTGCACCAGCTTCATCTGGAGCAAAGCTGCTCCATCCACCACTGGGAATATAATAGACTTTTCTGTCTTGAAATATTTATATAACTTCATGCGGTATACCTGCCTCCTATTAGCTGTACACATATCCAAGCATGATCACAATGTGATAATGACCTATAATTTATATTGATGCGATGTTTAAAAATGCAGAACATAAAATAAATGGTGTGTGTGTAAGCAGGCTAGTCCACATAAGGTATAAAACTCCCATCTGCCAGGGCCACATGTTTCCTAACCTGATCCCCAGGCTATTGCGCACAGCGCATATGATCCTGAAACAACAACCATTCAACGTTAGAATTTTGGTGGTGACCCCGATGAGTAAAAAAAAATATATTTTGATTTGAACAAATTGAAATACGACACAGTAAAATAAAATACATAAAATACAGCTTAATTTGTGATGTCTGATCATTTGAATAAGCACTTTGATTACATCCTGTATAGTCTAAGCCAACAACCTTACAATATAAATGTAAAGCTAATATAAATGTAAAGCTAGCTCTGTTATGCCAAAAGTAAAATCCGTATTTATGGAGACATCCCAGCTCCAACACAACAACATCACAACGATTGGTGCTTGGGTACACAAAACTTGTGGGGGAGAGATGTGGTGGAAGATGGTCTGTGGGTTGACTCAACAAATGTAACCAAAGCATATTGCTGCATGCAAATCTCACAAATGTCTCATTGGCTAATGGATGGAATGTTTTAGCATACCTTCTGCCAATTTGGGCAGAAGTGTCTATACATGGCTGTTTGTTTCCAAGCCCACCCCAATGTCCACCTGTTACTCTGAGAGACCCTGACTCATAGGCAATAGAAACCTTTTCTAGGTGTGTGTGCATACAATTAATTTGATTCTCTGCTGATTTTGTAAGTTTGCCCACTGACAAAGAAACGATTCATCTATAATTTTAATGGTAGGTTTATTTGAACAGGGAGAGACAGAATATATATATGTATATATATGCATGTGATCATTGATAAGGGGCAGAGGAACTAAATGGGAGAATATCACTGGGCCGCATGCCTCATTAAACCTTCCCTCTGTGTCAGATTACTTTCTGGTTAACAGTTCACAAACAATTTCCTACACCTAAGAAAAGACGATTTTCCAATATAAACAAAGGAACATTAATAGCTTTAAAATTCGGTTGAAGCAAACTTAAAAAGGCGGACGGACAAACAAAAATCCACAAATTCGGACAAACTCCAAGCATTCATTATGTAAGAATGGGCTGCCGGATGTGACAGAGAAATTAATTGACACCATGACAGCATGCCAGCATAAATTGCAGAGGTCTTGAAGAAGAAGGCTCAACACTGCAAATATAAGACTCTTTATTTATTTGACTCTGTATTTAATGTAATTGTCAATAATAGCATTTGACACTTATTAAATGCTTGTAATTATACGTCAGTATACTATAGTAACATCTGACAAAAGATCTAAAAAAACTGCAGCAGCAAACTTGTATAAACCTATTCTTGTGTTATTTTCAAAACCTTTGGGGAAAATTTCAGAAGATCTGAATCTAATGGCATCATGTTCAGACTCTAACTTTTCATAAAGATGAATTGCCCCAGTTTCTGTGACAACTCTGTCATTCCGACTCTACTGGTTCTTAAAATCAGCATTGAAGCACTGCAGGGCTGCTAAAACATTTATGCTCCCCTCTATTACATAAGAACCTAATCCTATCTGTTGACTAGAGGTATACGACAGGGTGATTTTATTAAATATTTATTTTTCTGAAGAGGGGAAAACTCTGTTACAAAATAATTAAAATAATTGATGTTCCATATGTTTGGGTGTAACGTAGCCAAAGTTTCTAAATAATCTTCTCACTAAAGACTGATTGCTTTCCTTTGAGATCAAGTGAATACGACACCAGCCCCTTCTCTCTACTGCTGCTGATGTAAGCCCACTTCATGGAGAATGGGTTTAGAACAATGGGATGTAAGTTTGGAGGTGTGTAACTGATGGCTAGGCATATGGAAGCTGAGCAAAGATATGTCAAGCTAAAATTCTAGTTGCTCATTAGCTGTGCTTTATTTCATGCAGTAAAATGGGGGATCGAAGTAGGGTTGGAATTAGCAGAGTTTAATTCAATTCTGTCTCATCTCGCTGTACTCTTTATGATTCCAAGAAGGAACCATTCCCAGCTGTAAAATGCTTTGCTGAAGAATAAACAAAGTTAACGGTGTGGGAAGCTGGTGCACAATAGGAAAGCAAAGGCACAATTATCCGCCCCGGAATAAGATTGATGTCGGTGTTAGAAAGTAAAGGCACAAATTAAAAAAGACCAAACTTTTGCTGTTGCTGTTACTTTTATTCAGTGACTTCCAAAAAGTGTGTCATAAATAACGGTTACAATAAAATCTCATCAGGTGCATGATGTATTGAATGTATACAGTGCCTAAAATAAATCAGACCCCTTACTATTTAGTAAGTAATTAGTTTTCTTTGGAATACAAAAATACACATTTGAATTCCATTGTTGTAGTTTTTTTAAGGGAAATATTTGTAATAAAATGCAGGCCACTTGACATTTACCACAGGTTGTTGAGTTATCTTATACCTAATTTGTAACTAATTAAATATTTACTTTGTTTTGCCATAAATCTACACACATACAGTGGGGCAAAAAAGTATTTAGTCAGCCACCAATTGTGCAAGTTCTCCCACTGAAAAAATTAGAGGGGCCTGTAATTTTCATCATGGGTACACTTCAACTATGACAGACAAAATGAGAAAAAAACATCCAGAAAATCACATTGTAGAGTTTTTTATGAATTTATTTGCAAATGATGGTGGAAAATAAGTATTTGGTCACCTACCAACAAGCAAGATTTCTGGCTCTCACAGACCTGTAACTTCTCCTTTAAGAGGCTCCTCTGTCCTCCACTTGTTACCTGTATTAATGGCACCTGTTTAAACTTGTTATCAGTATAAAAGACACCTGTCCACAACCTCAAACCGTCACACTCCAAACTCCACTATGGCCAAGACCAAAGAGCTGTCAAAGGACACCAGAAACAAAATTGTAGACCTGCACCAAGCTGGGAAGACTGAATCTGCAATAGGTAAGCAGCTTGGTGTGAAGAAATCAACTGTGGGAGCACTTATTAGGAAATGGAAGACATACAAGACCACTGATAATCTCCCTCGATCTGGGGCTCTACGCAAGATCTCACCCCGTGGGGTCAAAATGATCACAAGAACGGTGAGCAAAAATCCCAGAACCACACAGGGGGACCTAGTGAATGAATGAATCAGTAACACGCTACGCCACCAGGGACTCAAATCCTGCAGTGCCAGATGTGTCCCCCTGCTGAAGCCAGTACATGTCCAGGCCCATCTGTAGTTCGCTAGAGAGCATTTGGATGATCCAGAAGAAGATTAGTAGAATGTCATATGGTCAGATGAAACCAAAATATAACTTTTTGGTAAAAACTCAACTTGTCGTGTTTGGAGGACAGAGAATGCTGAGTTGCAGCCAAAGAACACCATGCCTACTGTGAAGCATGGGGTGGAAACATCATGCTTTGATGTGTGTTTGGGAATTAAAAGATCAATTTCTGTAGTTTTGAAATGTACTCCTATTGTTGCTTGATTGCAGCTGCGCACAGTTCGGTGTCTCCTATATCGTATTTCCCATTTCATAATACAGGAAATGTTTTCAATTGGTGACAGGCCTGGACTGCAGGCAGACCAGTTTAGCACCTGGACCCTTTCACTATGGAGCCATGCTGTTGTAATACATGCAGAATATGGTTTGGCATTGTCTTGCTAAAATAGGCAATGCCTTACCTCAAAAAGATGTCATCTATATATACCATTATTTTTATAGATGTAGATGTCACCCATGACATGTGCACTAATGCACCCCCATACCATCAAGGATGCTGGTATTTGAACTGTGCACTGATTACAATCTGGATGATCCCCTCTCCTCTTTCAGTCCAGAGGATGCAGCATCCATGATTCCCGAAAATAATTATAACATTTTAATTTGTCAGATCGCACGACAGTTTTCCACTTCACCTCAATCCACCTTAAACGATATTGGGCCCAGAAAGGTGGTAGTGTTTCTGGATTTTATTTTTAAATGTTATTTTCTTTGCATGGTAGAGACAATAGTTGTTTACAAACAATGTTTTTTCAAAGTGTTCCTGAGCCCATGCATTTATTTCCACAACAGAAAAATTCAGAAAAACGCATAGTTATACAGTTACTAATTAATTTGCATTTTAATCAGTGAAATAAGTATTTAACCCTTTTGCAAAACATGACTTAGTACTTGGTGGCAAAATCCTTGTTGGCAATCACAGAGGTCAGATGTTTCTTGTAGTTGGCCACCAGGTTTGCACACATCTCTGGAGGGATTTTGTTTTGGAGGGATTTTGTCCTCTGCATATCCTTTCCAAGTCATTAAGGTTTCAAAGCCGACGTTTGGCAAATCAAACCTGCAGCTCCCTCCACAGATTTTCTATGAGATTAAGGTCTGGAGACTGATTAGGCCACTCCAGGACCTTAGTGTGCTTCTTTTTGAGCTTTGAGCTTTGGAGCCACTCCTTTGTGTTTTGGGTCATTATCATGCTGGAATACCCATCCACGACCCGTTTTCAATGGCTGAGTGAAATAGGTTCTCATCCATTTGCGTCCCTTTGATGCTGTTAAGTTGTCCTGTCCCCTTAGCAGAAAAACATCCCGAAAGAATAATGGTTCCCCATCCATGTTTGACGGTGGAGAAGGGGTTCTTGGGGTCATAGACAGCCTTCCTCCTCCTCCAAACACAGCAAGTTGAGTTGATACCAAAGAGCTCGGTTTTGGTCTCATCTGACTACAACATTTTCACCCAGTTCTCATATGAATCATTCTGATGTTCATTGGCAAACTTCAGCCAGGCCTGTACATGTGCTTCCTGAGCAGGGGGACATTGCGGGCGATGCAGGATTTCAGTCCTTCACGGCATAGTGTGTTACCATTTATTTTCTTGGAGACTATGGTCCCAGCTGCCTTGAGATCATTGACAAGATCCTCCTGTATAGTTCTGGACTGATTCCTCACCATTCTCATGATCATTGAAAATCTACGAGATGAGATCTTGCATGGAGCTTCAGACCGAAGGAGATTTACAGTTATTTTGTGGTTCTTCCATTTGCAAATGATTGCCCCAACTGTTTTAAACTTCTGCTTGGCGATGGTCTTGTAGCACATTCCAGCCTTGTGTAGGTCTACAATTTTGTCACTGATATTCTTGAATTTCTCTTTGGTATTGGCCATAGTGGAGAGTTTGGAATCTGATTGATTGAATGCTTCTGTGGACAGGTGTCTCTTATATAGGTAACAAGCTAAGATTAGCAGCACTCCCTTTAAGAGAACATATTAAAAACATATTAATCTGGGAATGCCCAACATTTTGTCCAAAGTGTGATGTGATCACATGTACACATTTGCCATTAAGAATGGCGATGCTCCCATTTAAATTCAGTGCCTTAATCCATCACTACATAGCAGTTAGTAAGAGTGGGCACCCTTTACAGTGTGCTCATTCAATAAATGAAAGCTCAAATTCAGACGTCAAAGCAATGACAGTTTAATTAGTTAGAACCTGGCTGTTTCCCTATGGAATAGATAGGAACTTTCCACAGATTCTAAACCATGGCTGCACCTGAACCCAAACAATTAACCTTTGGTGTCATTACCAATCTCTCTGCTGATGAGTGTGTGCCTTGCGTTTCAGGCTGTGACATCACATACAATGACATTGGGGATGTGTACACCACCTTTTTGGACTGGGTTTACGCTGATAACCAAAATTCTTTTGTTTGGATGTTCCCAAAACATCAAGTTATATGTACAATGGACATCTTTAGAATCATCCTGGTTTTGCTGGGTTTAGGCTACACATACTAAAGGGAATGAAACATGATGGATCACATACTTTATCACTTGTATATTTTGGACTGCATTTCCCTTACAATACGTTCAGTTAGCCTCATGGCTGTTTTGGATGATGGATATGCTACTGATTTATGATGTAACAACCTGAAAAAAAACTGCCATATATAGAAGTCCTTTTTAAATAAATTATATTATTGTGATGCTCAGTGACCAAAATGCAGTTTTGCCAAATAAAACAAGGTTTTATTTGCACCTTGACAAAAATCAACTAATGCGTACTCTGCGTGAGCTAGATGGAGACGTGACAAACATGGTGAAAATGTCATGGTTTTTTTTCAATTACATCACGTTTATCTATAGATATTGTTAGAAAGAAGGAAAATGTATATGTCTAAATATTTAATGAATTTATTTTTTTCAAATGACTGTATGACCCTATCTATTTGCTAACCAGGGACAACATCACATCTGTCATCCTGGCTATACTTTTATCCTTTAAATTCTAAAAGACAACAATTGAATGTTTTTTTTTTAAGAATAAAAAAACAAATATTTGAGTAATTATTTGAAGCATTGTAATTATGAGTCAGTTGCAGGCATTGTGGAACAATGATTGTAAATCACATTATTAAAAGTGTTTAATGATCGTTCATATCATTAACTACCATTAGCCCATGGAATTTTTGCGAATGTTGCAACCGACTGTAAGTGTGTATATAAAACAGGGGCCATGTCATGTCCCTGTATGCCAGGCGTGCCGGTTAGATCCAACTCTCCCTCATTTGGAGCATGGATATCTGTCATTATTTCCCTTACCTGTCACCTATCACTGTCTCCATTTGGGATCTTCGTTCTGTAGTGCTTGTTGTTGGTCGTTACTTGGTTCTCATGCTACTGTTACATTGTTTCCTTTTTAATTTCTCATGTATTAAAAGTCCTTTGTTCTCTTTGCGCCAGTGTCCCGCTTCCTGACTATAGAGCTACAGGACATCTGTTAATTCACAAATTATATCACCTTGGCAAGTCACATGTTCTGCTTCTGACTAATGTATGTAGGCCCATGTTTAAAAATGACAATTCTAGATACAAATCTGTATTTTTAGAGATATGTTATTGTTTTGACGTGGACATTTTATCTTTCATCACTGTAAAAACGAACCATACCAACCAGATGAAAACAAGGTGTGAACAAATAATAAGAATAGCCAGGGACTTAACAATACAATGTTGTGATGATACTTCAGTGCCAATATGATATGCATTGTAATTCAGTAGTATTCCTGGATTATGTATGGGAGTATAATACTGTCATTTTGAGACTAAAAGTATTTATTTTACGTTTTGCTGACTATCTACTGCATCAAACCATTTTTGATCTTTATACATTCTACAGATTGTAATATCTGTAAGATGTTCTTTTTTGTCTTCACAATACTCTTATAAACCCCTGCAATCATCAGTCTATTGTCATAACATCATCGCCTTACCATGCTGTCTGTATTGCACACTTCTCCCAGCCAATCAATGAAGCTGTAATAACGATGGAAATGGTAATGCAATCATTGTCTAGTCCTCAACTCCCACCATCCTACCCATTGCTATAGTAAATGATCTGGGGTGTGTCTGGAAAAGATTTGACCTCTAAATTAGGTTTTGCACAATGAGTCTTTCTTTTATGTGATGTAATAATACGTGCTGCTTGTAATAAGGTCGCGCCTAGAAGTGTGGACGACAAAAAAAGTATATATATATTATTAGACATCATTATTTACTTTTTTTGTAATCTATATATATATATATATGCATTTTATTTGAAAGATGAAAGAACAGCTTGCTGTAAAGCTCACGTAAGCCTCAGTTACCTTGTAGCGCGAATAACTCTATTAACCACCTACATTAAATGATCAGAATGTATCCTAAATGGCACCAATGTTTGCAGTATAGAGTACTGGGTGTTATTTTGGATAGCATGATGGGATTGGTGCAGTTCGTCCATCCACCATCCATCGATGTTGAGCCTAATAAAAGAGATCCCTGCTGTTAAATCTAACCCTGTCCAACAGGGGGATCTAACTCAGGTTTTTTTTCATGATGTACAGCATAGCACCTGAATCATGAATTAAACATGGTTCATGATTTAATACATGAAGAAGGCAATGAATCATTTAGATGATAGTGTCAGCTTAAAATGTGGCTGGGTGTCACACCGAGCGGTGATGACGGCCATGCAGTCTTTTACTGTAAGGCAGCAAGGACTATGGAAGTTCCATGTGATGGAAATTGCATCCTGTTCCCTTTATGGTCAACCGGGGATGCACACAATAGTTGTATATTTCTTGCTCGATCTGAGCGGCTATGGAATATTTCCCTATAGTGTTTCTCCTTTCTTTATGTACGGAAGGTTTGTTTTGTTGCCTCGTAGTAGGTTGTCAGTGTTGCTTGTGTGTTCACAGAGATAAGCATGGTTGGGAGGGTGGATGTTGTGTACAATGGGTTCCGTACATGCTTCTATGCCGAATACCATAGGGAATATTCTGGCATTTTGGAAGCAGCCCGTGAATCTAGGAAACACTTTTCAGCCATAATTTCTCTTTAGTCCTCTTTATTTCTCTTTAGGTCAAAAGAGAAATGAGCTATGTCGTCTGTTAGAGCTTCATGTTTATTTAGGCAGATTGTCTGCCATGTTACAAGACAGAGTGTGCCACTAACTTTTGATTAAATAATAGAGAGATGGAAAGCAAGAAAGATGGAAAGCAAGAAGAATGGGTTATCAAGTGACCAGCTGTATGGAGCCTTTCCCTCATTAGATACGGGATGAAAGGAAGGCCAGGGCTAGGTAACAATCCAAACCAAAAATTTCCATCTACAGTTCCTAAACAGTCATATTTTATTAAAATAATTGTAAAACATTTGATAGAATCCACAGATAGTTAAAATATGATTCATTTTGAAAGACAATTTGTTTGTTATACCTTTGAAATGAATTATTCATGACATAGCAACGAAAATACATTAAATACCAAAGATTGTTAGAATTACAAGCCTACAGAAGTAAACATGAGCCCCTCATGGATGAAAAATGTCATTTTGGGGAAACATAATACAAGAATGACCTTGGTCTAAATCAGCGGTTCCCAACCTTTTTCAGTTACTGTACCACCGACAGAATTTTCTTCTGCTTCGAGTACCCCTGAAGCACCCCCTCATGTACCCCATGTGGAATGGCCAAATTGGGAACAAGTGATTTAATTCTACACCCAGTCACTGTCTTTCTGTTCAATTGTAGAGTTTTTACCCATTTGTTAGTGACAGAATCGTGTTGGTCATTGGGACTCTTAAGTAAATATGTTGTCATAAATCAAATTGAAACTATTCTTAGCCCTATAATTGGACTAATTCAATACCTAAAGGTCAAATATATCGCTGGAGGAGACCCATTTGTTGTATTGCAGATTAATTTTTTGCAATGTTTCCTATAAATTATATATAAAGACTTGATATTGACTGACAAATTAATCTCATAAAATGAACACTCTTGACACTCGTGACACTTAAAAAGTATGTTATGTGTTGCTTGGACTTATTTCACCAATTACTATTCCTGAAAAACATTAGAGCGTTTTATACATTGTCCCTTGCTGTCGTAGGTTGGTGAAATAAACATTTGATTATGGTGTTTTGGTACTTGCTGGATTTCCTTAGAAGAAAAATAACGGGCTGAGAAAAAAATGAAAGAAACTGAAAATGAAAAAAAACTAAAATGAAACAAAATTGAAAGGAACTGCAACAAGCAGAAGGAATTATATACCACGTACCTTAGGCAGAGGGGGAGCACAAACCCAACTAAGAGCATTGATCAAGCAAAGACTGAGGAAAAAGCAGGGTTTGAAATAGCTGGGTGCTGATGAGGGAATAGGTGGAAGATGTGCACAATAGGCAGGTGGGGTGCAATAGGTGTATTGGCATACCAGAGTCCAGAGTCGATACCTGGGTGAAAACGGGTAAACAAAATAAATGGCCTGAACTAGTGACACACAGGTTAGGTCTCAATGAACATAACCTGTTAGGTTACCACTCATAACCTAACAGGAACTACAATTTCATACCTAAAGCATCTTAACTGGAACAGTTATTTCAACTTTATCCTTAAAAAAAATTTATTTCACGTATATTTTGGGAGCTGTAAAAGCCATAGATTAATTTCTTTCTGACAGCATATCATAGCATTACTGTCATAATATCATAAATAGATATATATAATATCATAGAACCAAACACAGATTAATGAAACAACCTTCTGACTTATGTGAACACCTGACCAATTATAAAAAGTTTATTCAGTACTTTGTAGAATCACCTTCTAAACATCAAATAATCTTTGTCAGGTGGCTGTGGCATTGTCAGTATCAAACAAGGCTTCTTACAGTTGCGTCCAACAACAAGTGTATTGAAAACTGAATGGCTCAAACTCCAAAACAGAAATAGGCTGCCGTTCTACTATTGTAGTTTTCTGTGTTTCAGCAGTAATGATTCACAAATTACATTTGACACGAGATGAACAGTGCAAACTCAGTAATCAGGAATCAGATTATGACAGTATGCATGAGAAATCAATTAATTAGCAACATTTAGTTGTGGTATTTAAGTTCAGCTTTCTCTTCTGTCAGTTCAGCTTTCTCTTCTAGCTACATCTACACGCGACAGTTAAACAAACTGAGACTCGTATGTCTAAGATAACATTAATTATTTATTTTTAATCATCTTTAAAAACAATACTATCCTAAATACTGAAAAAAGTTTTAATCCACGTCGTACTTCCTCTCCGATGGAAAAACTGTCATGACAGCAGATACAACTGTTTGGCGAGAAGAGCAGACCAAGTAATCATAAACAGTGAGGCAGTAATTGATAGATGAAGAAATTTTATTTTTAACATCATTTTTATAATTAATGAAATCTTTTTTGTAATGATATAAATTCCCTTTTAACCTCAAAAAGGATGCCTGGATTGGGCTGACTCACTATCCGACTGAGGGGATAAGGAAATGGATGGATGATAGATTACTGGATAAAAGGTAAGAAACTTGCCAATCCATTTGTTCAATGGGGGAGTTGAAAGCACCTGGATATTGCCTCACATCATGTTAAAAAATGTAAATTGTGTTGATAAAAAGTAATGGTTTCCCTTGTAGATATTTTTGTATAATACCATTTCTTTTTTACCACCATATGCAAATAATACAAGTATTATTTGCATATGGACATGTTTATACAGAGTTTTTGCTGTTGGTTGATCACTTTTTGATAATGATATGCACGTCATACAGTGTGTGTCATTGGGATATATCCATGCTTTGGATTCTGTTTGGCAGTCTGAATACTGCATGATTCTCTTTTTGTTATCAATCTAGGGACTGGAAAGAGACTGAAAAAAATTATGTGATTGTGCACTGTGCTTCTACCAAGTTATTGGAATGTGATCCATGTGGAAATACACTGAAGTGGATTTGTGAGAAAAATGTTATTACAAAATAACCTACTCTGAAAACCTCTATCACACATCTGTATCTCTGCATCTCTCTCTTTCCCTCTCTCTGAAACGATATGTTTCAATTCAGTTTTTGTTAATGAGGAAAGATACATGTCACAAAGCTGAAGTTTTCTGAATACAATGCAGTCATTGTAAAATGGTAATTGCCCAAAAGTAGTTTAGCATTTTTATAGTAATAGAGTGCAGCCACTGAATCCCAGAGCTCACTAGAAGTAAAACCTGAAAATTATCATTTCAGCACAGGCAAAGGAATAGACTGACTTGTTGTCAATTAATCTCCATTATACGTTATTTTGGGGGATGCTTTGCTGGGTCTGGCACAGGTTGCCTTTAATCTGTGCAGGACATAATGAAATCTCAAGACAAGGCATTCTGGAGCAAAACGTACAGCCTGTGGGTCCTCCAACAGGATAATGACCCAAAACACACAGCTAACACCACCCAAGAATGGATAAGAACAAAACATTGAGCTATTCTGAAGTGGACTTCTATGAGTCCTAATCTGATTCTTATTGAACATTTATGGATTAGATGAAACGTGCAAGTCAAGAGATGGCACCCATCCAACGATTAAGCCAAACTACCTTTTAACAGGGAAAGACGTCTCGAGAGATACAGAAAACATTTGATGGCATTAATTGCCTCCAAAGGTGCGTGCGTGCGTGCGAAATAAGTATTGAACACGTCACCATTTTTCACATCACCTCGGCAATGAGACCTTTTTGTAGGCTATACATTGGGACTGAACCAGCTGATATTAATTTGCACTGACAAGTATCTGAATTGCTTTTTAATTACTGATAGATTTCAGCTGTTGTCTTGGCTTTCCATACCTGTTTACACCTATCTTTCTTCATGTGTTCAATACCATTTCCCTGTGTCATTTCACATCATTACACAACTTAATTTCTGAGCGTATTTGTTTTGGTTTCTTTGTATGTATGGATTACTTGGGTTGATGATGAACACTCTCTTCTGTTCTTCCCTCAACATTTTCCTTTTCAACTTTTTTGGACTGAAAAAGCACTGTGGTCTCAATTTTTTTTTTCTCTGTTTTGTGCTGGGTTGTATTCATTGCTAAGGAGAGGAAATCGTTTTACAGATTTCCCAAAATCAATGTTAAGTAGCGCTGGTGGATTTATTATACCTTTTGACAAACAATAAAGCACAACATTTTCCCAACAGCATATATTGCCTGTGGTCTTGAAACAATGTGAGAAGTAATCAAAGAATTGCTTCTCATACATAGGTCTGCAAAAGAAAGGTCTCAAGTCATGGTCTGTATATACAGGCATCCAAGTATGTATGACGTCAGATTATTTTCTGCAACTGAAGGCCAAGCTCCACCAGTAATAGTTTGCCACTGAGTTTTCTATGCTATATCACACTAGTTGTGTTGTGGTTCATAATTTGAATACACAAGTCTGGCAGTACTTTGTTGAACACTGTAGAACCAGATCCCAGGGTTGCAAAACATCTTACTTGTAAATTATTAAGGCCAGCATTTACCCAACCAAGCAAACAATCATTTACGCATACAATTCAGTTTGAGTCCTAGGTAATGAGTAAAATCCTCATTATCAAAAGCTCAATAGTAAGGATTTTAATATTTCTTATATTCTATATTTTTCAATCATGTCTTTTCCAATCATATAAATTAGAAAACAACACATTATCACATTAAAATATGTTGACAATTTAAGACACAACTGTTTCTGCAAAAAAAACAAATATGGCTTTTTATGACAAAAATACAACAAATTACATAGTGACTGCTTGGACTAATCTGTCACGACTGTGGTGTGCGGCAGAACCATACGCAGACATTTTATGAATAAAAGGTGATTTAATCCCAAACAAAACAAACAGATACAAACTAACACGTACTGTAAATGTCAAATGAAAGGTTTAAACAAACATAAAACAATATACAAATAACGTGTAGCGTATCTACCTGAATCTTGAATTAAATGAAAGGACAAACTGTGAGCTGTTGAGACAAGCACAAACAATAAACCACACCGGGTGTGGCTGGAAAACTAACCTAAGTAGGCTCCCCAATCAGAGTCAACTGAATGCAGCTGCTCTGACTGGGGAGCCCACAATGGCATGGAGATGGCTAGAGGCCTCTCCATGTGCCATGCCCTGAATGGGAGCCCCAAAGCACAGATGTCTAGGGGCCCGCATCCAGGACATGACAGAGCCCCCCCCCAAAGCGCGGCCTCTAGGCCGCAAGAGTCAAACAAGGGAGGGAGGGCAGGCAACGGCGGCGGTTCCGCAGAGGACGGCAGCGGCGGTGGCTCCGCAGGGGGGCGGCATCACAACTGGGCACATCAGGGGCGGCGTCACAGCTGGGCACATCAGGGGTGGCGTCACAGCTGGGCACATCACCGGTGGCGTCATAGCTGGGCACATCACCGGCGGCGTCTCAGCTGGGCACTGCAACCTGGGCAGGGAGCGGGACGCTGGCCCTGGGGGAAGGACACGGGAAGCTGGCCCTGGGGGCAGGACACGGGAAGCTGGCCCTGGGGGCAGGACACGGGAGACTGACCCTGGGGGCAGGACACGGGAGACTGACCCTGGGGGCAGGACACGGGAGACTGACCCTGGGGGCAGGACACGGGAGACTGACCCTGGGGGCAGGACACGGGAAACTAACCCGTGTGGCTGAAGCCGGAATGTGTCTCCGGGCTGGAGCCGGAACGACCATGGTCTGACGTGGGGCAGGTGCTGAAACGTGGGCCGGTCATGGAGCTTGTGCTGGGACGAGGGCCGGACGTGGAGCAGGTGCTGGGACGTGGACCGGTCGTGGAGCAGGTGCCGAGACGAGGGTCTGACGTGAAGCAGGTGCTGGGACGTGGGGCGGTCGTGGAGCATGTGCTGGGACGAGGGCCGGAACGTGGACCGGTCGTGGAGCAGGTTCTCTAGCACCGGTGTTATTCCTGGAGGGACAGCTGTGCGCTTCCCAGGACCCTTGGCACCGGTGGTGCGACGAGCAGGCGCTTTCCTACGGGCTGCCTGTTTACCAGGCCCCAACCCGGGATGCCTGGCTAGCCTGCTCCCTTCCCAAAGAGACAGGCGGGAGCCCGCGGTCAGCGCAGACAGGGACAGATACTTGGACTGCCTGGATCTCCCCTCAGGTACCAGCCATGGCACCCCAGGTAGCCCTGATAGGCCCCCCCAAAAAACATTTGGGGGCGACCCTGGGATGCGACCATGCTGGGTGCCGAGGTAACCCATGGTACTCAGGTTGAAGGTGGACTTGTCCACCCCCTGTTGACACCCCAGCCTGGATCATCATCAGGAAGATCCCAGTCCTCGTATTCCGCCCCTGAATCGTCAGAGGAGAGAGAGTCGGATCCCCAGTCCCCCAACCAGGTGTACTGCTCTCTCCCCCAACGCTGCCCGTCGAATGTCGCTGGTCCTTGGTGGTGGTTTATTCTGTCACGACTGTGGTGTGCGGCAGAACCATACGCAGACATTTTATAAATAAAAGGTGATTTAATCCCAAACAAAACAAACAGATACAAACTAACACGTACTGTAAACGTCAAATGAAAGGTTTAAACAAACATAAAACAATATACAAATAACGTGTAGCGTATCTACCTGAATCTTGAATTAAATGAAACGACAAACCGTGAGCTGTTGAGACAAGCACAAACAATAAACCACACCGGGTGTGGCTGGAAAACTAACCTAAGTAGGCTCCCCAAACAGAGTCAACTGAATGCAGCTGCTCTGACTGGGGAGCCCACAATGGCATGGAGAGGGCTAGAGGCCTCTCCATGTGCCATGCCCTGAATGGGAGCCCCAAAGCACAGAGATGGCTAGGGGCCCGCATCCAGGACATGACATAATCAGACATTGCATCGCTCAGAATTCCCATTAATGTAATGTCTGTAAAAATGTCAGGCACATTGGAAAAACATTTCTGTCTACCAAAGGTGACCCTATAAAGTGTGTCAATTCTTTTCATATCTAATACAGCAAAAATACTGTATTTCCTATCTGAAAGTGACTATTGTCATTTGATTTAATGACTCTTGCCTGGCCAACAACCTGAATGAGTTCTACTGTCATTTTGAAAGACAATGAGACAGTCTTGACACCATCCCCTGTGCCTCCATCACCCAGCTCCAGCCCACCTCCCCCACCCCAGCAGAGGTAGGGGGCACTCTCAAACTGCCCACCCCAGTGGCCCCCTCCCCTCGTACCACCTCTCCTTCTATCCTGGAGAGGGACGTTAACAGACATTTTATGAGAAAGAACCCCCGCAAAGCAGCTGGGCCAGACTCTGTCTCTCCATCCACCCTGAAGAATCGTGCTGATCAGCTGTCTCTGGTGTTCACAGACATGTTTTAACACCTCACTTGCCATTTAACACCTCACTTGCCTCACTTGCCATGTGCCAGCCTGCATCAAGACCTCTACCATCATTCCCATCCCCAAGAAACCAAGGTTCACAGGACTTAACAACTGCAGACGTGTCGGGACTAGTCCGGGCCGGGGTTCCCTTTTTGCTCCCTTGACATCTTCCCGGACCTGCGCATGCCTTTTGCCTTTTGCCGCATTGTCACCCATCTCCTATTGCGCACAACTGCCGGCAATTCCCCCATCAGCACCAAATTATTTATATCTCTGATTTCCCCCTTTAGTTTGCCAGATGAATGCTGTTACTATACTTGTTTTGTGCTCCTTATCTATTCAAGTAATTTTCTTGGGAATTATCCTTAGTGCCTTTGTCCAACTGCTACCTGCAGCTCCTTAGTTCTTTTCCACTACTCAGTTTCATTAGCTACTCCGGACCATTGTGCTCTGCGCTTGGGTCTCCTGCCTGACATTTTCCAGGCCCCGCTCGGACCTGACACTTTTTGTAACTGGTTTATAAGAGCAATAACGCATAACAGGGGTGTGATACATTTCCAATATGCCACAGCTAAGCCTTGTTCCCAGGCACTCCGCAATACGCTTACTTTCAAGATGGCGCAACGGATGGCAGCCCCGGTGTGTTGGTGCATGTTGTTTTGTCATTTTTGGTTTGTAAAGTCAGTTTTCTTCAGCAATACCTGGAGCTCTTTCACCAGAGATGAGCTCATTTACATCAGGTGAACAACTCCAGCTGATTTATTTCCTATGTTCCTACTAACATCAGTGGAATTATTGGACGTTCTACTCAAAGGTGCCCTCACCTTTGTTCATGCAGTTAAATGCCGGAGAAGAGGGAAACTTGTACGTTCCTGCAAACATGGACATTGCATACCGCCTGGTGTAATCATCTCCTTTGTGCGGTCACTGTGCTACAAACAGGATGAACTTCAGCTACTAGCAGGGAAGGACAGAGACTTTTACTCATCTTGAGTTCTATGAAGACTTGGCTGTGTGGACTGATACCGGTGCAGCTGACAGTGCATGCTCACCGACCAGATAGTGGGTGTGGAGTGGACAAACACAGACTTCTTAGTTATGGTCCTCTGTGAATTTAACAAAAGAAATCTCACCTATGAACTACCTTAAATACAGACAATTAATTAAATGCATGACCAGAGTGGAGAATATTCTGGATCACTGTTACACTACAATTAGTGATGCCTATCACGCAGTCCCCCATGCTGCTCTAAATCACTCTGACCACCTGATTCCTGCATACAGACCTAAACTAAAGCTCTGTAAATCTGTTGTGAGGACATCACAGCCATGGACTAGTAAGGCGGTGGAGGATTTGCAGGCATGCTTAGACTGCACTGACTGGGATGTTTTCAGGACTGCTACTGTGGATTATTTTAGTTAAGATTAGATATTAGATGTGTGTGTGCTATTAGAAGCAAACTGTGCCAGTAGGGCGTATACTCTGAAATTAGCCAGCTGGGGGTCGTAAATATTAAGAAGTACATTCCAGAGGTAGGACTATAAATCAAGAGATTAGCAAGGACATAGCATGTATAGGAAGACAGGTTTATGGCCTTTTTTAGCTGGACCCACAGATGCAGCCAAGGAGGAGGATAAAACGAGCTAGCCATGGTCAGATCAACTGGCGCCAGCCTACCCCCTCAACTGTCTTCTTCGTCGGCCTCCAAGGCCAGCCGAGGGCCCCATGGATGGAGATGGGGGCTGCAGGACGGGACACGCCCACCCAGGAAGCGCGCTCATCAATTTCGATACAATGACTGAGGGGGGAATAGGCTACATAAAATGAGTCCGATGTGAATGGACTTTAGATCTTCCTAGCTGTATTTTGGGGAACGATCTCCAGATATGTCTGTAATAAAAGGCGTTTACTTTGGAAATAGCTGACCGTGTGGACATTCTCTGATTCAGGACTCGGGGGAAGTAGTTTGAATTCTACACTACCAACAGTCTGGATGAGTTCACAGAGGCTGGGACTTCATACATCAGCATCTGTGAGGACTGCTGTAAACCATCATGCATGAGGGGGAGCTAAATCAATGACAAACCCTGGTTCACAGCTAAACTCAGACAGCTAAGGATGGAAAAGTACATATATAGCTAAACAACAGTACTCTGAGAGATTACAACAACAATGTTCAGCTAAAGACTCTGCTTCTGTCTGGAGAAGCCTTAGATAGATCATCCTCCCAGTAGCCTGGTCATTCACCCCCTGTCCTTGTGATGTATTGTTTGTGTGATTTGCCACTCTACCAAGCTGGATTATCCACTTCTGTACTTCGGCCTCTTGTCTACCTTGATACCCAGTTACCGGCCTTATGTCTTCCCTTCAACTTCTTGCCAGCGTGTCCTTTTGTTCAGTCCAAAAATACCACTTTTGCCTTGCGCTTGGATCTAGTGTGTGCATTCATTATACATGCCTACACCCCGATATCTTGATAGAAACTCCCTGTCTTTAAAGACGTCTGCAGTGTCTAAAACAATTCACAAGCTTCTTAAATCAGACAAAAACTTTTAACAGGTTCATTAATTCGAAAATAAAATTATCATTGGAAAAATGCAAAGTTGGAAATCGAATTGGGAACGTTGCGAAATATGATAATAATACCAGTGGTTGATGTGGAATGTGCTGATGAGCAAAACTATTATGACCACCTGCCTAATATGTTGTTGGTCCTCTGCAAGCCACCAAAACAGCACCAATTCACAAATATTTTACAAGACACCCTGAAGGTGTCCTTTGGTATCTGGCATAAAGAAATTAGCAGCAGATCCTTCAAGTCCTGTAAATTGAGATTTGGTGCCGCTGTGGATCTAACTTATTGGTCCAGCACATCCCAGAGTGGCTCAGTCAGATTGAGATCTGGGAATTTTGGAGTCCAGGGTAACACCTGGAAAAGGAAATGTTGAAATAGTCCAGGGTAACACCACTGAAAAAAGGATATGTTGAAATATATAGGTTGCTATGATTGAAGCTATAAATTCCAAACAACCCACTAAGAATATAACCTGTGTGTTTAATTAGTATCTGATTTTAATGCATTTTTGCAAATGTATGTGGTCATTAGCAATCATAACATGCCACTTCAGTCTAGCATAGAGTAACTTGTTTTGTAGTTAACAAACAAAACTGCAAAAACACTTAAACTAGACAGCAATGGATTATAAAAGCTGTGAGCTAGAACAAGTCTGCTGTGTTATGCAGGGACATGTAACAATACCTAACAAAGGACAGGGGGAAACAGAGGGCATTATATACTACAGCTAGTTGGGGAAAAAGGAACGAGGTGTGCATAATTGGAAAAAGTCCAGCTTGTGATGAATATCTGATTAGAGTGTGTTGGGCGTGTGGTAGCTAGTATGCCAGGGATGCCGAGCGCTGCACCGGCTGGGTAGGTGGAGCAGGATGAGCGGGTGTCACTGGATCCAGCAAAAGAGCCCTAGACCATCACATTTCCTCCTCCATGTTTGACAGTTAATGTCAGTCACGGAGCAACCATACTTTCAACTGCATTCAAAAACTCTGCATGATGAGCCAAAGATAACACACTGATTAATCAGTCCAAAAAACCTTCCTGTCTTCATGGCTCAGGCTTATTTTGCCATCCTAGCATTGGGTTTCTTACAGCCCCTTAACCTGTCAATCCCGCAGCTAAAATTCTCTTATTCACAGTTGAATCTGAGAGATCTTGCTTACTCCCACATTGAAGTAGGCAATTTGCTTACTTGGGAAACACTTAGGACAGGATAGGAAGGCACACGATGGGGGGTAGGCAGGAATAAACAGACACATGTTGGTTTTACAAGAGGACTATGCAAATATCTTCTCCCCACCCAATTCTGTATAAGTATTGTGTGTAATTGTAATTTCTCCAGAGACTTCACTATTACCCAGGTGCTGTGAATTGTACTCTCCTTGCAAGTAATTTAACAGCTTTTTCCTCTTTCCTAGTACCTACCTTGTTCAAAAATGTAAAGACTTAAAAATTGCCACCATAGTCAACAATAAGATCACCAACCCTAGACTACAACCAGTGCTGGCTATAGCCTTCTTGGAGCCCTAAAAAAAAATGCGCAATAAAAATTATATACAAAAATAAAAGGCGACTCCAGGATGCTGGCCTTCTAGGCAGAGATCTTCCTGTGTCTGTGTTCTAAAATTGCCTCTTCATGGTTGATGTTGACACTCTGGTTTTGTGTGTACTATTTAATGAAGCTGCCAGTTGAAGACCTATTTCTTTAACCTGTAATGAAACTCACAGACGCTGATGCTGAAGATAGTCTAAATGTGACTTTTAACACTTAAACACTCAAAACGTGCACCTGTTACATTTCTATTCATATCTTCTGACAGGCTAAAGTTCCACATTGTAGGGGACAGTCTGCTGCACAGAATGACGTGTCGTTTGTTTATTTCTGTTAAGTAGAAGCCTTCCAATCTCGACCACAAAAACAGTCTTTCAAGATTTCAGCAAAGAAAATTCCGACGTAGCACATCTATGCCCAGAATCCAATCTAGTGATGGATTTCTTTATATAGTATTCCACTACTCTGATGCAGGGACCACAGAAGTACATTGTGGTTGATATTTCCGACTTTTTGAAAGAAAGAATTCAGAGAATATTTGATATTCTGTTTATTATGTCATAATTTCAATTTATAGTTGTTGTGAACCCCTGGGGATATCCAAATGTGATGTAAAACAGCTTACCTGTTGTAGTATACTATGTGTTTCTCAATAAAAACTATTACATGTCAACATACATTTTTATATTCATTCACACAATTAAAAAAATATACTCATGGAAGCTTCTCAAACAATGTAATCTATTCATCCTTCTTTTAGTTAAGGTTTTTCAGAATCCACAATATAAAGCACATCATTCTACTATAAAGGATGGACCTATCAAGATGTCAAAAGGTCAAGATAGTGACATTTTATATCAAAAATCCAATCTTAGATTTGATTAAATTTTATTTTTTTGATGAAATCTTGAAATACTCTGTTATTGTGGTAGAGATTTGGAAGACTTAGACTTTACAGAAAAACACAAATGACACGTCTTTGTAGCAGACTGTCCCCTACAATTTGGAAAAAAACGTAAGCTTCTAACTTTAACCAGTCCGGAGATATGAATTGAAATCTAAAGGGTGCGCTTTTTGACACAAACTTTGGAACTCTGCAGCTACTGAGTCAGCAGAGCGCATAGTTTTAAGCACAATGCGCCTCAGCACTCTGCAACCCCACTCTGTAACTTCAAGTGGTCTGCCAAGTGGCTGGTTCCCAAACACTTCAACTTTGCAATAATACCAATTTCAGTTGATCGTTGGAATTTCTAGGAGGGAAAGAATTTCACGAACTGACTTGCTGCAACAGTGGCATTACAGTAGTGGTCACCAAACAGTCGCTCGTAAGTCGATCTTCAATGCATGTCTAATAAATCGCCAAGTGTATTGTAAAAAAACCCAAAATCAACTGATTTAATTGTAGTCTCTATTATTTAAAATATAATCAAGGCAATCAGAAGCGAGTTGAGCTAAATGTTATGGGTCCCTGCACAACTCCCTCCGCATCTCATCAATACTGCTCTGGAATTTGCCATTGTGCTGCTCTGGCTCTTTATTCAAGGTGTTTACACAGGTTACCTAAAATTAATATCAACAATGTTAATCGTATTTGGAAGATAGTTGGCAAGGCTCCAGCTAGAAAGTTAGAGAAAGGATATAAGATGTATGCATTGTATGCACAGCTAAATTTGCACAGTCAGAAGATTGCATAGAATTAACATGCGCAGGAAACTGGCAATAAGTATTATTTTAAAAGGGAAGTACGTCACCATCGATTGCAAGTAGCCCATACCGGGTATCAGCATGTTACTGAACATAGTTATGGTACTGCTATTGCTCTTGCATGTTTTTTTTGCTTTTGCTGACATTGTGTGTGCAGAGCTTGTGTGTGTTTTTGTGTGTGCGCTGAGCCTGTTAGTGAGCATTGTTAGTTATTGTTTTTGCACTTACCCTCGTGTTGTGCGTATGTATTAAGTCTGTCATGTCATGTTCATGCATACAGACACAAGGATGGTGAAAATAAATGTAAAGAAAACTTTTTATTTCTTGTTTCTTGATAGATCTGAGCTCACATTTTGAATGAAAAAGTGATTTGGGGCTTCAAATTGTTAGTGATCACTGTATTACAGGGAGCTCTTTCGAATTTTGGTAAAGGCAGACTGCTTGACTTGGTGCTTGATTTTCTACACTATTAAATTGGGTTTGGCCCAATACTTTTCTCCGTATAGTGTAACTGTAAAAGGGTTTTCTAATGATCAATTTGAAAACCCTACTGTTATGTTCAACTGTTATGTTCAACTGTAAGGAACAACAATAATGTTCCCATCGGATGTTTAACCATCTGAAAGTAGTTAAAAAATATATTGTCTTCATAAACATTATCTTTAGCACAATTCATTTCAATTTAATCATTTAGTGTAATAAAGTTTTTCACCCATTACATTATCATGGTTTACTTACAGTAATTCACCGTTTTATCATAAAAACAGATATTTTCCAACAGTTTTTTTCTGTTCATACTAGACCAGACATTTTATAATGTTTTCATATTCTTGGGAGCATATTGATTCATAGAAAGAGTTCTAGGTCAAATTTAAATTCAAATAAAGTTTTAAGCATTATATTAAGTATATTTTATTTTGTAACCGAATTGATAACAGGAAACCTGTCAAAAAAAGAAAGAAAAAAGTGTGTGTCTATGTGTGTGACTTTCTAAGTACATGAGTGTCTGGTACTATTCACTGGAAGGTATTCAACGCGCTTCACTTTTTCAACATTTTGTGATGTTACAGCCTTATTCCAAGTTGGATTCAATTAATAATGTCCTCAAAATTCTACACACAATAACAAAGTGAAACAAGTTTGTTTAATATTTATATTAGATTTGCAAAAATTAAGAACGAAAATATACACAAGTACAAGTATTCACCGCATTTGCTCAATACTTTGTTGAAGCACCTTTGGCAGCAATTACAACCTCAAGTCTTTTTGAGTATGGTGCTACAAGCTTGGCACAACTTTTGGGGCAGTTTCACACAATATTATTTGCAGGATCTCTTAAGCTCCATCAGATTGGATGGTGAGCATCCCTAACCCTAACCACCTAACCATTTACAGATCTCTCAAGAGATGTTCAATCGGGTTCAAATCTGTGCTCTGGCTGGGCCACTCAAGGACATTCACAGAGTTGTCTAGAAGCCACTTCTTGGCTTTGTGCTTAGGGTTGATGTCCTGTTGGAAGATTAACCTGTGCCCCTCTCTTAGGTCAATAGCGCTCTGGAGCAGGTTTCTATCACTGTTGTTTCTGTACATTGCTGCACTCCTCTTTCCCTTGATTCTGACTAGTCTCCTGGTGCCTGGTTTCCTCCAGACAGGGTGCTTGGCATTAAGGCCAAATTGTTCAATCTTTGTTTCATTAGACCAGAGAATTATGTTTCTCATGGTCTGAGTGTCTTTCAGGTGCCTCTTGGCAAACTCCAGACGGGATGCCATGTGCCTTTTACCGAAGAGTGGCTTTTACAGGCCTCTCTACAATACAGGCCTGATTTGTGGAGTGCTGCAGGGATGGTTCTTCCGAAAGGTTTTCCTCTCTTTACAGAGCAACGCTGGTCAGAGTGACCATCTGGTTTTTCTTCACCTCCCTGACTAGGCCCTTTGCCCCCGATCGCTCAGTTTGGCCGGGCAGCCAACTCTTGGAAGAGTCCTGGTGGTTCAAACTTCTTCCATTTACGGATGATGGAGGCCACTGTGTTCATTAGGACCTTCAATGCTGCAGACGTCTTTCTGTACCCTTCCCTAGATCAGTGCCTTGATCCAATCCTGTCTTGAGGTCTACAGACAATTCTTTGTACTTCATGGCTTGATTTGTGCTCTGACATGCATTGCCAACTGTTGGACCTGAACTGTTTGACAGGTGTGTGTCACCACGTATCCGAGCCCCGGACAGGCCTGCAACAAATGTTTGAGAGAGAGTGAGAGTGCATGAGTGGGCCCACATTAGTTTAACCCGACAAGGTGTTACTGTTGTGTGCTCTTAGACTAAATGTAAATTCAGATCAGTGTTGTTTGTTGTGAAGTCTATACTTTTTCCTAAAGGGTTAATATAAATATGCAATTAAACCTTATATATAATATATATTATTCTATATTTCCAAATGGAGGTTTTGGAAGTGATTTAAATGTATCCCATGCATAGATCAATAAAAACAGAGTTTGAGGACTAAATAACCACAGAGCAGACAAGTGCAATAATTTATTACACAAAGAGAAACCCCATAAATGATGGACAGGCAAAGGTTGGTAATGGGACTGATGGGCAAAGGTACAGGACAGCAGGCAGGTACGTGATCAGTGGGCAGACGAAGGTAGGCAACAGGACACATGGGCAAAGGTACGGGTAGCTGGCGGTTACATAGTCGAGCAACGGTCAGGCTAGGAATGGTACACGGGATCTTTTGAGAAAGGCAAGGAAACGGAATAGAAGCTAGAAATACAGAGAACATAGAACGCTGGAAACGCTGTACAAGACAAGACAGTCTGGCAAAGCCAGCTAGGAAGACAGAAACTAATTACACTGGGGGTAATGGGGAAAAGACAACCCCTGATGGAGGGGTGGAGACAAGACAACAGGTGAAACCCCTCGGGGTGTGACAATAACATAACCAGGAATCAGCCATTTTCCTGTCACCTAGGATTATTTGTATGATAAAGATAATCACCCGCCTTTACTATACGGCTGAAGTGTTACATTTATATACCAATGAACATTTCTGACCTATCTGATGTTAACATATTTGATGTTATATTAATGGACAAAAAATATATATATTTCCAAAACAAGGACATTTCCAATTGAGTGCTGAGTGCATTTTGAGTCTTATTTGTGGGTTTATGAAGTGAGTAACTATGCACCTTTTTCAGTAAATATCATTGGTAGCATGACTGCTCTTCTCTCCCTGCGACTACAATTGGTTTCGCCAGCCTCCTGCCTACTGATCAAAAGTTATTCCATTAATGTAAATATTTCACTATGGCTTTGACTTTTTGTGGCCTATTGGTCACTCAGCAAAGCATGTTTTTTTTTTTCATGATCCATGAGGGTTTGAAACGTTGGAAGAGCCACACATTTATTCAAGCTTCATGCAGCGGTACACTGATTTGATTTGAGAGTCATGCATTGGTCTGAAAGAGATCTCACACTAGACTCTGATGGTCTAGACTGGGGCAAGAGTCTGAAGAACCTCCAAGTGCAAGCCTAGCACCCTTTAGCATTAGCACTCTTATGAATAATTTTATATTTATTTATTATTGTGCACTTCCGATTTACTCCCTTTGCAAGTTACCTTGCCAGATTCAGTGCAACGCATTTCCGAAACAAGCGCAGTTTACTATTGATATACTGATCAGTTAAGCAACACCTGATTGAAACAACTTCATGCAACTATGCCGCCACCCCCTTTGATCCACTTATTTTTACTTAAGTCCCCTTAGTTTAAAGATCTTTGAGGTGCTAGCGCACTCCAGACAGGATAAAGGCTGACCACTTTGAAATTACGACTAAACAAGAATAATGTACAGTCCACTTTTAGAATGATCTGCATGGTTGTTGTGATCAAAATAAGCAAAGGTGATGGGTCTTGTTAAATTTAGAAGAGCTGGAGAAGCTAATTTAATTATGTACCAGCATTATATCAAAATACAAATAGAGAAAGATTAAGCAAAGATCTTTGATCCCATTGAGCTTGACTAGGATTTATTGCACACATTACTGAGATGCTTGTTCCAGTTAATAAAGTTGATCAATTTGAACATTTAACAGTTCACCATTGCAGTCATTTTGACTGCACTGTTTGGGTGATAAAATACTGCAGTTTTTGGATATCCTTTAGGCTGCATTTAAGGTGGTATTATTTAACATTTCACAAAGCTGTTTGCCTGTGACTTGCTTTTCGGGTGTGGTCTGTGAGCCATGCTATTATGACCAGAATAAATTGATGAATTGGCATTACCTAAAAACAATGGGATGTATTATAATTGGTTTACTGTGTCTGTGCAGCATGAAATAATTTAGCAGTCACTTGGTAAAAGCTTTGAGCTATGAGTTAAGTACAACAAACCATTTCTCTGTCACTAACAAAACGTATGTCTGCGTATCTCTGACATAAGATATGCAAGTAGACGTTGAAATTATATAAGCAAGTACACTTCAGGAATACTTTAATAATGTCATCATTTAACACTGAAGGGGATTATTTTGCATATTTTTAGTTTTGTGAAAACACTCCATTGGTTTATATTATGTTCTGAGAGTGCTTTAATATTAGTTTACTCTTGGCTTGCTTCGATTACACATTCCGGAAAATAGGACTGCTGACCAAATCTAAAATTAACTTAATTCCACAAAAAACATGTCCATTGCATTTCATCCTTGCCACAAAAGGACCTGCTGACCTCATGTCAGTGATCCTCTAGTTCTGTCACGGGTGTGGTGAGTTTAGAACCATTTGCAGACATTTTAACTAATACGTGAATTTATTTACAAAAACAAAAGAACACAAACTGTAAACAGAGTAAATTAAAGGTGCTGAAACAAGCAGATAAAACACATAAGACGAAACACCATGACAGGACTTACATTCAAGCATAGTATCCACACTGAGAAACACCTGGTGACAGAAACAAAGGACATATAAACACACACACAAATTACAGAGTGCAAACAGGTGAGCGTAACCAAAGTGTGCATCAAAATAAAAAAGTGCTCCCCAAAATACTACCACCTACCGGCACCGTGCTACCCTGTACGTTACAAGTTCACACAGGTGAGAGTGTTGATGAGGGCTGGATATCGTTCTGTCATGCTGATTGGGTTAGAATAACAGATTGGAAGCTATAAAAAGTTATAAAAGGAGGATGGGGTTTATCATTGTTCTTCCTCTGTTAACCATGGTTACTTGTAAGGAAACACATGCATTCATCATTGCGTTGCACAAAAATGGCTTCACGGTCAAGGATATTGCTGCTAGTAAGATTGCACCTAAATCAACCATTTATTAGATCATCAAAAACTTCAAAGAGAGAGGTTCAATTGTTGTGAAGAAGACCAGGACCGTCTCCTAAAGTCATCTGCACGCACAGTGAAGAGAAGACTTTTGGAGGATGGCCTGGTATCAAGAAGGGCAGCAAAGAAGCCACTTCTCTCCTGGAACAACATCAGCGACAGACTGATATTCTGCAAAAGGTATAGGAATTGGATTGCTGAGGACCGGGGTAAAGTCATTTTCTCTGATGAAACCCCTTTCCGATTGTTTAGGGCATCCGGAAAAACAAAGAGAACAAAAGCTGAGCGCTACATCAGTCCTTTCTCATGCAAACAGAGACATTCATGTGTGGGGTTGCTGCTCAAGCCAAGGGAGTTGGCTCATTCACAATTTTGCCTAAGAACACAGCCATGAATAAAGAATGGTACCAAAACATCCTCTGAGAGCAACTTCTCTCAACCATCACAGTTTGGTGACGAACAATGCTTTCTCCAAGATGATGCAGCACCTTGCCATAAGGCAAAAATTATAACTAAGTGGCTTGGGAAACAAAACATTGATATTTTGGGTCATGGCCAGAAAACTCCACAGACCTTAATCCCATTGAGAACTTAAGGTCAATCCTCAAGAGGCGGGTAGACAAACAAAACCCCACAAATTCTGACAAACTCCAAGCATTGATTATGCAAGAATCGTCCGCCATCAGTAAGGATCTGGCACAGAAGTTAATTGACAGCATGCCATGGCGAATTGCAGAGGTCTCGAAGAAGAAGAAATTATTTACTCTTAATGCAATTGACAATAATAGCATATGACACCTATGAAATGCTTAATTACACTTCAGTATACCATAGTAATATCTGACAAAAATATCTAGTCATTCTCAAAAACTTTGGCCACGGCTGTACATTTACTTTACACCTAGGGATTATACTATCAATTGTAATGGATGTGTACAAGTGATTTATTGGTACGTGCAGTATATAGTCGGCTGTTTGTTTTGTTGCACGTGTAACAGGGTTGGCTTGTAACTGTACACATGTGTGTGGTGTATGGTTAAAGAAATGATACCACAATTGTATTGGCTGGGTTAGGACAGATGCCAATAAAATATATTGTAATTGGCCACGTTTGCAGATAGGGGGAGATTACGAACAAGGGATATTGCTATGCAATTGGTAAGTCAAATTGTGTCTATGGTATTTATTAGACATTAATGTGGCTTAATGGGATTCATTTTGGTGTATGTAGATTGTTGTCTGTTTGTTAGCATGTTATATTGGAATTGTCACGGTTGTGGTGTGGAGTTGAACCATACGCAGACATTGTTGTATAAAGAAAAGCTGATTTTACTCCCAAACAAGACAAAACAAACTACACGGACTGTACACGTAAAAAGAAAGGTCTAACTAACATAAAACGATATACAAAAAACATGTAGAGCATTCACTTGCAAAAGGGAATCAAACAAAGGACAAACCGTGAGCTGTTGAGACAAGCAAAAAAACAATAAACGGGAAGCTGGCCCTGGGGGCGGGACGCGGGATGCTGGCCCAGGGGGCGGGACGCGGGAAGCTGGCCCTGGGGGCGGGGAGCGGGACGCTGGCCCTGGGGGCGGGGAGCGGGACGCTGGCCCTGGGGGCGGGGAGCGGGACGCTGGCCCTGGGGGCGGGGAGCGGGACGCTGGCCCTGGGAGCGGGGAGCGGGACGCTGGCCCTCGGGGCGGGGAGCGGGACGCTGGC